>VZUI01003741.1:0-17398 GCA_013401135.1 Cettia cetti
TAAATAAATAGTTTAATAGTTTTTTCCACTTTTTCTCTGAGGAAATTTTTCCTGGACTGGCTGGGGGGAGGGGCTGTTTGGGTTTGCCTCCCAGCGGAACCCCCTTCAGAGGTTTCCTCCCAAATTTACCCTAAACCAAGACAAAGTGGTTCTCTAAGGCTATTTTGCAGATTGTTCACTTCCTCTTTTTAAGAGCTCTTGGTCTCTTAATGGCATTCTTTTGCTTAGTAGCAGTGGAAAAGGAAAAAAAAAAAAAAGAGGAGATTGAGCTTTGGTACCACATTCAGTACCATAATTGTGTCTTGTATCTGACAGTCAGCAAGTGACACTCCTTAGTTATTTAAAAGAAATGGTTTTTTCACAAATGGTATCACTATAACATCGGAGAGACCTCTAGTTGCTGAAATGATAGTGTACATTTCTAATCAAATTAAGCTGCTGAACACAAAAATCTGTTAAACCTAAAAGTTTAACAAAAATCTGTTAAACTTTTGCAATTTCAAGAGCTACCTGTGTCCAGATTTCCTGTGGCATTTTTCCATTTATTTGTACAATTTGTTGCTGAAACTGACCTGAAGCATATGGCTATGTATCAGGTAGATGACTCTTCAGAAATATTCAGAAAGAATCAACACAAAGCAAAAGTAAAATGATTGGTTTTGGGAGGTGATTAACATTTTGTTAGCTTTTAATATTTATTACTGTAGGATTATCTAATCCTAGCACATTATAACCATAAAAAATATCACAACAAACTCAATTCTTTTAATTAAAATAATTTTTTCTTGCAGAGAAATGTTTGGCTTATTCAATTAAATGTATTTTAAAATGATATTATATTTTTTGTTTATAATTAATTTGTTTGTCTTAGCAATCTAACTACTAGAAATGCAGTCCTGGGACAATTATAGAATCATAGGATGGTTTGGGTTGCAAGATATCTTAATCATCTGGCTTCAACTCATTTATATTTCATAGAAGAATTATATTTATATTCAAATCTCAAATATTTAGGCATTGTTAGTATTGATTAGCAAATCTGTGTTCATGAATTCATGTAAGTGCTGCTCAGACAACCAGATTCTCTACTGGTGTGTGCAACCAGTAAATAATACAGTGGTAAGATCTAAAATGCATGAGTCTTTGCATTAAATAGGCTCCTACGTTGTGTTAACTGAAAAATTCTTGCTCTGCTTCATATATATCAGTCATAGGTTAATGTGACAAAATAAGTTAATGCATGAAGAGAGTCCCATCAGTACATGTCATACTTCTCTAAAAAACTGCAAAGTCTGAACTAGCCAGCCTAGAACTAAACGGGCCACAAGAACACTTCACATTGTCCCTACAATAGATTTTTCAAAATTTTACTACTTTAACTAGCTCTAAGCAGATCTGAGTTGTTCTTGCTGCATTGTGGGCAAATGTATACCAAGAAACCACTAAAATTTTTTATTTCATGCTCTCTTTGCTTCTGGCTGATTACTACGAATCATATTTCGTGGTAACTTATGCAAGCAGTGAGTTTACCTTTAGGATCTTAGTGATAAGCAGAGATTAGGTACTATCGGGTATATCATTTTTCTGTTATTTTTACTACTTTTAAAGAGGTCATTTCTCTTAGTCTCAAATATAGTGTGATTTTTCAAAGAACTGTACAGCTTTTGATATAACAAAATCAAATCAATGTCTCTGTGCAGCCAGTGGGAGAACTTTCATAAAACAACAAAAAAGCAATTACTCTGTTCTTATTAACTTCTTACTCTTAATATACCATGGATTTACCCAGACATATTGTTATACTCTAGTACAGTGATCATGAAATGCATGGCAATGTGTCTGATATTTTGCAAAGGAAGACCATGGGGTGATTTGGATTATTTGAGATTTTTTTTAACTCCTCACAATAAACATATGTACTGAAATAATTAATTATTTTTATAAATAATGAATTTAAAAAGGAAAACTTTAACCAGAAGACATCTTTGTTAAAGCTTATTTCTTCTATGTACAACAAACCATAGACTATCTATTTGCCAAAAGGCCTTTTCAGTGGTCTCCTGGAGAAGATATTGAGCAAATATGTTAATGTGTTTGCTTACATATTTCATATTGTCTACAATTTTCAAATACCAGTTTCTTAAAATGCACAACAATAAAATCAACACAGTGGTACAGTATCTGCTCAGAAAAACACTTGAGTGTATGTTGAAAATAAAATGTACTTCTGGTAATTTTTTTTCATTCCAGAGGTAATTTCTTTTACTAGTGTTACTGATATCTGTCTTTTTAGTTCCTCATTTTCATTAGATACCAGAAAGCTGTACAAACATGAACTAAATTCTCGTACAGAATAATCTGTGAATAATGTTTTATTAGAAATAGGAAAATAGTATCATTTAAGGTGAAGGACTTGCCTGAGTTCACATAGTGTTTTAGAAGCAAAGGAAGGAACATTTCCTGTGAACTGTCATTCCTATTCAACATTTTTGAGATATAATAATTCAATACATGTCAAAATTTGAAATTGCACCTTTTTTATGCGTTATACATATATGGATGATATTCTGGATAAGTTCATGTACACTTGGAAGCTTTAATGATTATTTATAAAGTCTTAGGCATAAATAGATGATTTATTCTCACTTGTTTTCTTGAACAAAATGTTTGTAAGTTTCTCTTCCTTCACCTTGGAATTGAGACATTTTCTGTTCTCTTATCTACTAATAAATCCTGCTTCTGCAAGTCTTCTCAGATTTGGAAGAGGGAGAGGTGTAGGGTTGGAAGGTGTGTTAATTCCTTATTTTTGTGTATTGCTTACCTAATGATAAATTAAACCAGATTTTTTAAAAGCCAACATTAAGAGATCTTGTACTTTTTACTACTTGCATTTGCACCATAGTATCATGGAATAATACTATGTTCATCACCCTCCTCAGCCCATCTGAGTCAAATGCATTATTGCCAAAGTATGTGGAATGTGAGAAGCACATCCTTAAACCCAGTGGATTTGGCAACTGACAAGAGTGAAATATTTAAATTGAGGAAGGTTGTAAAGCTTTGCTTTTAATTATTACTTTACCAATTACTTATTGATTCTGTCCTCTCTTGGATTTGTTGTATGCTAATTGATCATGACAAAAAAGGAAATATTTAATTGATTGAGATACAGATTTTCTTAAAACTCCAGAGATTTCAGAGTCTTTTCTATTTATTTCTTCCATTAATTCCTCTCAGTCTCATGTGACACTGTTAAGTCTATAAAGCTCTTATGATTGTCTGCTCAGCCCCCCAGCTCTCTTGAAACCAGTCCAGATGGGTATTTGCCCAGAATTTAATCAAATAATAAGATCTGATAGCTAAGATTTCATGTAAATATGTCCATATATCTAGTCCAGTTCAATAGCAGAACTACTTCCCCAGCTATAATACTCACTGGTTTAACTGATGGTGTAAGAAGATGCTTGTATTTTGTCATTTCCATCTGCCAGAGTATATCCTCTCTTCCCTCATGCTTCAATTACAAACTCTCTGAGAAGGAGAACACTTTTTTTCCCCTCTGGATTTCTACCATGTTTGTACAGGGGCATACTGGTTTACTTCAAGCATTCCTAAACAGGGGTATGCTGGTTTTGCATGGCCTATTTTTATTTTTGGGGTGGGGGGGGAGGAGGCAGCGGGGGGGGGGGGGGGGGGGGGGGGGGGGGGGGGGGGGGGGGGGGGGGAGGCAGGGGTGGTGGGCATGGAGATGGCTTCTATGAGAAGCTGCTAGAACCTTCCAGCATGTCCAGCAGCTCCATGTACATGCTGCTGGCCAAAGCTGGGACAATGAGAGAGGCTGGTGACCCCTCTGTGATGACATATTTAAGAAGAAAATCAAAACAAAGTGGGGCACTGATTTTTCTAGCCAGAGCAGAGCAGGAGGTGAGAACATGTGAGGGAAACAATGTGGAGACACTGAGGTCAGTGGGGAAGGAGGGGCAGGAGGTACTTCAGGCACTGGAGCCAAGACGCATCTGCAGACCATGGTGGGACCATGTGGAATGCAGAGATCCGCCCACAGCCCATAGGGATCCACGGGGGATGCAGAGATCCGTCCCTAGCCCATGGGGATCCACGAGGGATGCAGAGATCCACCTGCAGCCTGTTGGGGAGGTTCCCATTCCAGAGAAAGTGGATGCCTGGAGGAGGCTGTGATCCAATGGAAGATCCAGTGGAGAGAGAGAGGCCCCTGCTTTCAGGCTGGAGCATCTTGTCCTTGCAGGACTGCATCCTGTGGAAAGAGAAAGTGACACCACAGCAGATTTGGGAGGACTGTTTGCTCATGAGTGTGGACCACGCTAGAAAAGTTCATGGAGAACTGTCTCCTATGTGAGGGACCCTACTGTCTCATGGGGGAAGGACTCCTCTCTCACAGTAGCAGAAGAAAACCTCAGGTGACAAACTGACCAAATCCCCATGCCCTGTCTTGTGGTGTCAGAAAGAGGGAGGGGCTGGGGGGAAGGAAAAGGATTTTTAAGGACTTATATTACTTCTCATTATACTCCTCTGATTTTGCTAGTAATAAATTCTCTTTGTACCTCTAAGCAGAGCCTGTTTTGCCCTTGGAGTGTTTTCTTCTTGTCCTTATGTCAACCTATGAACCCTTTGTGAAAGTTTCCTCTCCCAGCTGTGGCAGGGGAGAGAGAATGAGCAGCTTTTGAGGGTGTCCGACATTTGGCCAGGGTCAAACCATGACACTCTTTTGTATAGTTGAGCATAGAAAGCCAAAAACTATTGTTGTATAAGTTCTTATTTCATCGTAAGCTTTCTACAGGCAAACCACCTAAGTTTACCTTGACAAAATGGAAGGTGACTTAAACTCCTTGTTTCATAGCAAATATGAAAATTATGTTTTAAAGTTAGAGTGCTCAGTAGAGCAGGGTTTATCTTTTACTATAACATTCAACAGCAAAAGTGAAGTAAAGTATAACTCAGGCACACAGACTAAAGCCAGATTTAGCCACAGGTCAGTACTGAAGGGTTAAATTCCTAAACAGAAAAAGAGGATTACAGAATCATTTAGTCTGGAAAATACCTCTGAGATCATTGAGTCCAGCCTATGACCTAGCACTACCTTGCCAACCAGAGCATGGCACTAAATGCTATGTCCAGTCTTTCCGTAAACACCTCCAGCGATGGTGACTCCAACAACCTCTCTGGGCAGCCCATTCCATGTCCAATCACCACTTTTGTGAAGAAATTCTTCCTAATGTCCTACCTAAATCTTCCTTGACACAAGCTTTTGGATTAATGCAGGCCTGAAGGTTTTGCAGGCAACACTCTTCCTCTGCAGTTCAAGAGTTTTCTCAGCTAAAGCATCTAGGTTCCACTTCAGATCCTTCTAACTCTGCTTTTGTTGCAATCCCAAGTCACAGAGGAGTAAAGAAAACGAACTCTCTGTAAATAAAACAGAAAGAACTTTGAAGGTTTGAAATATTTCCCCCTGCCAAAAAATAAAAATCAAATGAGATTAAATGTTGATACCAAAAAAATTATATATTCTTTTTATTAGTAAAAGAGGCAAAAAGAAAGAAAAAGGAAAGTAGAGATAAGTTAGAAAAACTAAGGTTACTTTATTCCATGTTCTGCCTTGATTCCACAAGAATCTCAAAATGTATACATTTTGGGCAGAATTAGCAAATAACAGGGACCACTCAAAGCAGGTATGTTTCCTTGTGATTTTCCATTTGATACAGATCTGCTGGAAAAGTATCCTGATGATGGGAGCATATGCCCAGGAAACTGGAATTTTCAGCAGGAATCTTGAAGGATTAAGGTATATTCCCCCAAGATCTTTCTGGTGGTGTGAGTGCAAATTAGAGTAAGGTCTACAGTATAGTAAGGTCTAGAGTAAAGTGACTGTCCTACTTCTGATCTTCTTTCCCCTCTCACGAATACCAAATGAATGAAAACTTAATGTATAATCCTAGAACTAAGAACAAAAAACTGAAGACTTCTTCCCCTCTCTGGAGTGTGATGTCGTCCTTTCATTTATTCCAGATTTTTCTATCTCACGGTCTTTTGCATGTATGAATCTTGTACAGCTCTACAGTTTCAAGAGAAGGAAAGAAGAAGCAATCATCTTTTCAACTTGTTCTAGACCATAGCAATTAGGCTGCTTTCCAGGTCAGAGAAGTTGTCCACTTAGTTTTAGAATAAGGTATATTTGAGTTAAAGAACTCATTATATAAAAGTAACTGTATTCATGATTACTGCTCAAAACAAGCAACAGCATTTTGTCCCAGCTGTGTTCTTAAAAACTAAGGGTCAAAACAGTGATTCTCTTTGTTTGAGAATAGGATATAAAGAATGAAAACTATGGATTTCAGGCACTGGAGCCAAGTGGACCTACCAAATTTCTGGACTTTACTTCAGGAGAGGTGTGGGATTTCACACATTCTATTTCTTACTTAGAAACACCAGAGTACCTTCTTTGATCTAGCTCTTCTGGAAATCACAAACTGTCTGAAAATCATTGGCATGGAACTGTAGGATCTTTTAGACAACTGACAGCTGATGAAGAGAATAACAAAATGAAACCCTTGTGTCTTGAAAAATACATATTTTATTCCTGACGTTGAAATTTTAAAGCAATTTATTAAAAATCAATTATGTAGTTTTTTCTAGTTTAAGCACATACAAGATTTGTTTAAAGTGAAGGCAAAAATCTGCCAGAAAATTTTAGTCATTCACAGGAAGTGAAGTGTTTATTAAATTGGAGTTCATGGACAATTATGGGTATGGAGAGTTTTTCACTCCACCCACACCCAAGCTGCCCAGCTATAAGCAGACTTGTCTGACACTAGTGAGAGAGTTAGCTCTGCCTGCTCTGAGGGCAGGATAAGCCTTCCCCAAGAGTAAATATATTAGCTTGGGCTTTGCATTTGGCTTAGCACTGTCCATAATGTATCTTTTGGAGCACAGCTGGCTCATTATGAGGGCAGAGCAAAGTGTGGCAGACTGGGAACCTTGCCTGAGACAGGTTTATCATGAAACTACACCTTTAGTGACTCTATTACAATGTGACATGTCTTTTCATATTCTGGACATTTTTTATAATAGCCTTATAATTGACAAACATACATGATTCACATAAAATAGATTAGTTCAAATTGTATTTTAGTGAGTCTTGATTTACACAAGACAACAGTAATTAATCATGGTGTAGCAATAATGAGCTACCTGTAAAATCTGTCTTCAATAGCTAATGTTACAGTTATTATCTGAACTCAGTGTGTCTTTTCAGAGGGACAAAGCCCAATATCTTGCAATTAAATTTGCTTTCTATTTCACAGAGAACACAATAAAAATGACATATTAGCTTTAATCTCACAGAAGCCAAAACAATGGAAAAAATTGCTATGAATGCTGCATTCTCCCCTATTAACCATTTTTATCCATTGTAAATTTGGTTTCATTCTACTAATGCTTTTCTACATCTTACATTTGGGGGAATCTAATACTGATTTTTCTTCACTTGAGTTATGCAACTTTATCTGGACTTGAATTATTTGCATTAATGCATGTATTTTTTTTCCACAGGAAAGAAGGTTTTTGCTGTGTTTTAACATTACTACTCCATCCCAACAAAACCAGACAGCCTGAGATATTTACATTATATATTCCTTACATTGCTTCCTGCTGTGAACATAAACATTTTGTTACATTTCAAGCTTATGCCATCTGAATGAAAATCAATGACAAGGGAAAAGACAAGTCCTATTTGTAGAGAACTCCAACACCTCAACACAAACTGTGTCTGATCTCTCCCACTGGATGATTAGAGCAGGAGAGGACCAGCAGCAAGTCAAAAGCACTACGTGCGCTCTGATTGATGCATCTGAGTAGATTGTTGTGCCCAAGCAGCAAAGCCTGCAGGTGACTGGGATAAAGGATCTCTTGGGGGGAAGGATAGTGTGAACCACTGAGCAGAGTTCAGTTATAATCAGAGCTGATGGCTCCAGTAAATCCTCTGAAGTGGAAGAAGAGGTTAATGAACAGAGTCAGAGTGTAAGGAAGAGAAAGATGAGGGTTTGTTCTGACTAGTAACAGGAAGCTGCTCCTCTTCCAGCACTTGCTCAAAGTAGCACATAGGCAATGGCCAGCAGGTATTTTCTAATGTGATCCCTGAACACTGCTTCAAGCATCTGATTAAGTGCTTGATTGTAGAAAACTGACCAGTAAAATCTAAAGTCCATTAATATTTAGGTTTAATGTGCATAATTCTGAGAATCACTGCAGATTACATGTTCATTCTACAGCTTGAAAAGTAGATGTTTCTTAAATACCTAAAAAGACTGAATCTTGTCCTTCTGCCACAGCTTCATGTTAAAAAATTTATACAACATTGCTATCCTCAGAACATAATCCTGCCAGCACAGTGAAACTTGTAAGATAAACTGAAGTTCATAATAACTGGAGCTATTTATGCAACTATTTCTGTCAGAAATGCTGATCTGTCTTAGGCTGAGAGGGTGATGTGCATATTTTTCAAAAACTCTGTGTCCTTCTAAGAATACTGATGAATAGCAGTGGTCTTTCCCTTGGTATGTAATTTGAATGAAGAGCTTTTTGCTGTATGGTGTTATTGACTCCTCAAAGTCAGAGTTCAAGCAGCTGCTGGAGATAACTGTACAGCAGAGTCAGCAGAAACAGGCATGGTCTGGATATCAGGTTCACAGACAAGCACACAAGCTGGCATCACCAATGAAGATGAATATGCATTAGGACAATCTTAGTAATCTTAGAAGAGTACAAACGCACAAACCTTCTGCTAGCCCTGCTGCAGAGGCAGCAATCTGTGTCAGCAGGGTGACAAGGAAGAGCTGAAAAGGTGATTCAAAGCCCATGGCGGAGTTTCCTTATGCAAGATCCACACAATAGTCCTTGTGTTTGTGATTTAAGCAGTAGCTATTAGGAATTTGAACGAGATCCTCAAGAGATCTTTAATGAACAGTGTTTAATACTACATTTAGCTTCTGTGAAATCTAGACATTGATAGGGATGGAGGAAAAGACTAGATGAGACATAATCCTGATCCTTTAGAATATTATATTATTGACCCAATTATTTATCATGCTGGGAGTCATATCATCATGTTGTGAGTATACTATGCTTACACAGTTTGGGGGATTTTGGCTTTTTTTTTTTGTTGTATTAGTAACACCAGATACAACAAATTTAGAAATTGAAAATTATACTTGGGGCAAAATTCTAATGGGTGTTAAAGCTCTTGCAGTGGAAGTACAGTATCATATTTGCACAGTACTGAAAAATCTTCATTCAGAGGGAAACAGCCCAATTTTCTACCTCAGCTGATTTTATAGTTAATGCAATCAGAACTACAGTAGTCAGAATTTGCATGCATGTGTTGGTTCAAAGAAAGTTAATATCTTTTCACAAAAATACATATTAATTATCAGCACTTGTTCTGCCTGATTACACACTTTTTGCAATAACTTAAATTTGGATCAGGATTTCATGTGTGAAAACATACATATGCTTACAATCATACCTGCCTGTGTTTTTTAATGATATCTGTATTTGGTCAGAAGAACCATTGTGTGTAGCATCTAACTTGAAACTGTAAATCTACTTGGATCTAAACCTGGCATCTCTCAGCTGTGATCAAATCATCAATCACCTTCCATGCAGCAACTGTGAATTATCTTTGTTGTCTTGACAAAGAAGGTTAATATTTCAGTTTGAGTATAAAGAAAATAAGAATGGACCTCGATATCCCTTTCAGAATGATGAAAAGAGCAATGAATTTAGTAAAGTTTAAACATTTAATCCTATACATTTAAATTTTATTTTATATGATTTTATTTTACTTTTAATAAAAAAAGACAGTTTACAACATTAGTGCAATTCAAATAATAAACATGATTTTTTAAGCTACTTAGTGGTTAAGGCCTCTCTAAAAAGATATTTCAACAGCTTTCTAAAAGTAGTTGTATTAGAAATTACATTACCTCAAATGAAGAGTTAAAACCTTATGAATTTTCTCCAAAGGAAATATTGGTGTCAAAGTAAGAAAAGACCATTTATAGATGGAAGTCAATGGAGTGCTATAAAAATTAGAAGTATGAAATTGAATTATGCCTTCTAATTTATTTTAAAACTCTTTGAAATATTAATTTTTACTTTTTTTTTCCTACAGCTTCAACTTTGTTCCACTAATCTGTGTTAATTACTGGGGGGGCAAATAGGAGAACTGTTAGTATATATACTGCAGATTAGGAAAGTCAAAATTAATTTCCTATTATTCAAGTATGAAAAGAGTTAACCAGAATGAGAATTTAGAAAATACAAGACAATATGTTTACATGTTAGGGTCTTTTGTCATAATAGTTGCAGGATTTTCTTTAAAGTACTAGAAATAAGTACTTTCAGTTAAAAATGTTTATTTCTAATATTCCCTGTGCCTCCTGGACCTGGAGACTCAGTAGAACCATCAAACTTCATGAGACTAAGGAGTGATAGTCCTGTCATGCGCAAATAAACATGCAACTGCTGTGGGTCATTTAAATGCAATTTCCAGTTTCCCCCACATTTCTCCATCAAAAAGAGTCTTCTCTAATAGAGCTATAAATTCTATTTCCTACATTACCAAAGCTCACTTCAAACAGTAATATATGTTGAATATCTTTGTAAAAAAACCTGTTTGTCTTGTACCTCATATACATGAACAAACTCCTTTATATACTGTTGGAATATGGGCTGATGCATACACTGCAGAGATGGTGCTATAGCTGTAAAAGATGGATTCTATGGAAAATCTCTGACCACTGAACAGAGAGAATATTTACTCTCTAGGTCATGTTTTACTGCTGTCAGGTATATTGTTAAGAAAAAAAAGAAAAAAAAAAAAAGGAAAATTCAGCCAAGTCCAGAAGTCTTAGAGAAAAAAAAAAAAAAAAAACAAGCAAAGATCCAAACTGTTGGACATGAATTAGATTTGCTCTTTCATCTCCTTTGATTTATTTTAAACTTTTGCCTGTTGAATTTTGAGGGTATTCTCTGAAATGGTAGAAACAAAATATTTTCACGTTCTAAAGTCTGTACCGCAAGAGTAAGTTAAACTTTTTTTTTTTTTCTTTTTATCCTTTTCTATTCCATTTTGACAGCCACCAGTGTTCTCTACTTTTCTGGCAAGGATGAAGTGGCTAACTGTACATAGATCTCCTTGCTGGGTCCCATTACGGAAAAATGAATTTCTAAGGCAACAGGAGATGTTTACAGGGTTGTTCACTGTGTGATTCCACAAGGACATTTCATTCAGATAGTGAAATATCCTCAACAGGTTATCAACATATGTCATTTTAAAAGCAGCAGGAAGTGATCAAAATGGAGCAAGAAAAGGCAAGAAATTTCAGGGACTCAGGTTTCCAGTTTCTCTGCTCAAATCTAGATTCGTACTCTTCTTCTAAGACTGCTAACAAACACCAACTTCGTACATGCCTTTCAGCAAAATTCTCCATCAGTCCCTATATTCCTAATCCAAATTTCCTGGAAAAGAGACCAGTTCCTTCAACACATACACTTTGATGTGGCTGATGAATTTATATTAGTCCATTTAAATTTTTGTCAGACATTTTCTGCTGTCACAAATCCTGGAAGAATTACTGAGAACTCTCAGGAGTCACTCATTTTAGGTGCCCCACTACACATGGTTTGTAGCAACTAAGAGTCACAATTACAGTAAAAGTAATCTCTTAGAAATGTAGGAAGAACAAGGAGGCACAGGACTACATGGAGAATGTAGCTACCAATTTTTAGCAATTCTTCATTTAGCATGTGTGCAAATTTCTTCTTCAGGGTACTAGAGCTAGATTAGACTTTGCTGGGTATTAGCAGAACAGGCAAAAAATGTCCAGCTGAAGATTCCTTTCAAAACTCTGCCATTGCCCAAGTTCAACTTCAAACTAGGGCTTCTTGAAGAAAATTCTGTTTGAAGGTTTTAACCCAGAGCAACATTTATTCACTATCACACTCCTGAATGTGGCTGAGAAAAGTTCAGCTAAGGTAACAATCCTCCACAGATATCTTCTGCATTGTTTGAGGTATGAAAATGTAATCAAATGCATTGAAACAATAAAACAATAAAGCAGACAGATAAGGGGAAAACTGCTGGATGAGGTATTGAAAGAAATTTGAAAATTGCAATGGACTGTGTAGGACACACTGATGACAAGCCCCAGAATTTTGGCTAGAGTTGGTTAGCCTTCAACATACTTCTTTATTAACTATATAGACTCATGGAATCATAGAATGGTTTGGGTTGAAAGAGATTTTAGAGGTTATCTTCTTCCAACCCCCTGCCGCGTGCAGGGAAACCTTTCACAGACCAGGTTGTGCAGAGTTTCATCCAGCTTCCTGAATCACTTCCTTCACCCTTCTGGCCTTGAACACTGCCAGGAGTGGGGCATCCACAACTTTCTGAGCAACCCATTCCAGTGTCTCACGACACTCAGAGTAAAGAATGTCTTCCTAATATATAACCTAAACCTACACTCTTTTTGTTTGAAGCCATTCCCTCTTGCCCGAACACTCCATGCTGTGGTGGTTTAGCAAAAAAGTGATTCTTCTGAGGAAGTTATAGCAAAACCAAATTTTGACTAGACAGGAAAATTGACAGCTAATATAGCCATTAGAAAGGTGTTATGTCTCTGTGAACACACAGGGTTAAAAAATTGGAGAAATCACAGGAAGAGCCCTCTTTTCCTTCTGGTCTTGGGAGAGGTAAGCTGGTCCTGTCTCCCTCCTTGCCGCAGGGGGCCAGGCCGGCCAGCCCCTGCCTGGGCCAGGCTTTTTTCCAGGAAGCCCGCTGGACCCGGTGACTCCCTGGCAGGGGAAGGGGGGGAGAATATGCCCCATCCTGGCCCCAATCAGGTTTCCAGCAGCTGTTAAAACATTCTGCCACTAAGCCGTGAGGCCTGGCCAAGCCCCAGCGGCTGCCAGGCAGAGGAAGGGGCGGAAGCCCTCAGCCACGGGCAGGCTGCTGTGAAACCCTAGCTGCCTCCCCTCACTGCTACCAAGAGCCCTTGCTGAGCCCCTCTCCCAGGGGAGAGAGATCATCCAGCTGAGACCAAAGGGGCTCTGCAGCCGGGCAAGTGGCCCTGCAGCAGCCAGAACCCCGAGATCCTGGCCCAGCTCCAAGTGCAGTCTGACCCTACCATACCACCTTCAGCCACTTCCTGGGAAAGAGCCATCATGCCTTGTGCGGGCCTGGGCATGATGTTAACTCTTTCCTTGAGAGATGGGACTTGCAAAGCACCAACCCTTCTCTGAGTGAGAACAGACAGAGTGATTGAGACGTAAGGAAACACAGCATGAAACTAAAGTCAGTGAAGAGAGTAAAGTCCTAGGCTGGAGGAAGATTGAGGAGTTGCCTGGTTTGGGCTGGATTTCTCTTGTGAGGCCATGGAGAATGGACCAAAGTATCCCTGTAACTTATAGAATGCTTTTTAAGGAGATGCAAAGTTCTAGTCATAACCATGGACTGATATATCTGTGATCCAATGGAGAATTATGAACAGAGGAAGATAGAGATAAGGAGACACCCTCTGTCCCAGGGAAGAGCATCTGAAGAAAAGGAGACCTCTGTTTCTTGAGATGACAGTAATTTTGGAGATAGAGGAAGAAGATCTTCATTCCGTACTGGAAGAGTCATTCTTAAACTGTACCCTAAATAGGCTGATGTAGCCCATGAGCTCAGCAAGCAGGAAAGCTGCCAAAAGGGAAGGACTTCACAGTTTGCAGAGTTTTCCCGATGGCTGCAAATTTGTGACATGGGAGCCACCAGAGAACAGTTTCTTGTGGCAATGACTCCACAGGATTTCTAAGAGAGACTCCTCTCCCTAAGAATTGATGAACGACTATTTTAAAGTGGTGAAACTGACTGTAAATCATAGGTTTTGTCTCTTTATGTTTTCAGTGGGAAAGTGAACATTTGTGGGGGGAGAAGTGTTTTGAAAGTTTTATTTTGATTCTCATTCTCTTCTTTTAGTGTTTGCTAATAACTCAATCTTTATACCTTTTAAGATTAGAGCTTGCTTTGCTTTTCTCCTAGTCCTATCTCACAGAAGAAAGAGAGTAAACTATTATGGTAGACACTCAGACTTCTACACTAAATTTAGAAAACAGAACTCGGTGAAGGTATAACTACTACACATGCTCTTGCAAAAGTCCCCCTCCATCTTTCTTGCAGGCTGCCTTCAGCTACTGGAAGGACACAATGCGGTCATCCTTAAGTCTTCTCCTTCTAGGCTGCACAGTCTGAATTCTCTTAGCCTTTCCTTATAGGAAAGGTGCTCCATCCTTTAAATCTATTTGGTCACCTTCCATAGGACTTTCTCCAACAGGTCCTTGTCCTTCCAGTGCTGGAGACCCCAGAGCTGGATGAAGCAGTGCAGGTGGAATCTCACTAGAGTGGAGCAGAGAGAACCCCATCCCCCACCCTGCTGGCCACACTGCTTTGGATGCAGCCCAAGAAAAAATTTGCTTTCTGGGCTGCGAGCACACATTGCCAGGGCACGTCCAATCTCTCTCTGCATCCCCAGGTCTTTCTTGGCAGGACTGCTCCCAACCTGTACCCCAGCCTGGAGGCAGGTTGTCCCAACCCAGTTGCAGGACCTTAGACTTGGTCTTATTACACCGCATGAGATTCCCGTGGGCCCACTTTTTGAGCCTGTCCACATCCCTCTGGATGACATCCTGTCATCCAGACGTATCAGCCATACCATTCAGCCTGGTGGCATATAAATAAATCTTATTTACATCCTACCCTCATATAATTCTCTTCTAAGAGACTTAAGCACACAGAATTAATTACCATTTCTTTTTCTTAGGCTTTTCACATCTTCTAAAAATCTGTGAAGCTGCAAAAACAAGACACTAGTTACTTGCAATCAAAAGCAACTGGTTGTCTATAGCTTTATGTAAATAAAGAAAAAAATTTCTAAAAAATAATTAGATGGTCAAATGTAATTTATTTCTGGATAATGGAAGCAATGGACCCTAGGGGTGGTTGTAGTGAACTAGGCATGATTAGCCACATTTACATTAGCTACGTTCTCACTAGATCTTTCTCTAATCTGTTCTCAAAGACCTCCAATATAAGAAAGACTTATCCTTCTTCCCTGTTCCAGTGTTTCAATATAGATATTGTTAAAGTGTATTCTCAAATTTAATGCCAGCCTCTTTTACAGAAAATTAAGCCCATTGTACCACAAATATGCAAGAGATAACACTTCCTTCCTCAGTACATCAGTCCTCAAGTATGTGAAAAGCTCTGTGTCTATAGCTTTGTGTAAGTATAGAAGAAACTAAAAAATAGATGGTAATTTTTTTAAAAAAATTGGTCTAAATAACTCCCATTTGTTCCTTACAGGTTTTATTTTCTAGCCCTCTGATGCTCTATTCAAGACTTTTCAGAAGGTCCAGCTCCTTTGAAGTACACTCCAGCTGGAGTGTTTTCATTTCTGGGTAGGGCAGATGTCACAGGTCTGACAAGCTGTAGTTCTTTTTCTGTTATTCCACGTGGTCTGTTCTTTTTTTGCAGCAGTGGGAAATGTTTTGCAACAAGGCAAAAGTTTAAACATTATTGTTGATCTTTATGATATGCAGTAATCTTTAGTTCCAGCAAAAAGCCACTTGCCCACCTTCCTGTGTGTCACTGACAATTCTTGCCCTTATTCGTCTAAGGTTTGTCTAAGACTGACTCCCCATGTTCTTCAGGCTGCACCAGTCTGAGTACAACAGGGTATTGTACAAAAGTATTTTTTCAGAATTCTTTTCAGGTGCCCTAGATTTCTTCCCTCTTTAAGCTCCTGCCTTAGCATTTAAAACTATTTTATGTATGAATCCAAATACCTTGAAAAGCTACTTGCTCTTTCGATCTCAATATGTTAATAATCATATCCAGACTTATTCTAAAATTAAATTTAGACACATAAATTCACTTAATCAATACATAAAACTGCCCAATTGCTTAAGCAAAGGACAGTATACACACCTAAAATAAGATTATAATCTAACAAAACCTTCTCTAAACTGGGATTTACCTGTCTAGTAGCTACATGACAATCCAATTTACTCGTTTTCCTAACACCTTTTACAAACTTAATTAGGTGTCTCCTTAATTAGTTGACAACAGTGTATAAGACTAAACTTAATTACACATACCTGTTCAGAAGTACTTATCCTGGAACCCATCTCCTGCTTTGAGCTTCCTATTAATCCAGAGTTAGGTGTCCTTAATTCTTATTTTTTATGAAGGTCTCTGGAGAAGCCTGATTGCTGTTAGGAGTAATCTTTTAGTCTGACTGTAAACTATACTAACTCCTAAAGTACTTAGGAATTAGTGACAGTTTCTGTTTGTGAGCTAATAAAAGTCTAATTGATCTAATTTAAAAAATTGCACTTAATGTGAATAAAACACTCCAAGGACCAATACAGGACTAGTGTATGGATGTCTTCAGACCAGCTCTGCTGCACTAGAATCCAACCCTCCTCATGGTTTCTAATTTTCCAGTTGAAGACCTATATTTAGGAGAAAATTGAATCTTTAAGGGTATTTTCATGTCTCCAAGTAGAGACTCTGGGTACTTAGATTAGGAGGGGATGAGCTATCTTTTATGCTCCTTGGCAAAGAAATGCCTGGATTAGGTGGAATGAACTCCATCCTAAATCTTAATCACTAAGAAAGTATTAAAAATTCTGCTAGAATATGCCTCTAGCAAAGATGCCATTTTCACCTGTAGAGATCATCTCAGTGCCTAGTTTATATGATCTCCTATGCTGTAGGACTCTTGTAGACCAGAATGGAGATCCTGGTCAAGTACAGATATTATTGATCAAAGTAGCATTTTTCATTTTCACCACTCTTTAGAAATAGGAACTAAGTCAGGAACCTTTCACAGTACACAGAAATCCCAAGTGACAGACAACTGGTGATCTTTCAGTAAAAGTTGTTAAAAAGCATGTGGTCATACAGATCAAATAGAAAAGAAAGGGAGAAATTCATGTCTGAACACATGAGAAAATAGTGCTATTATTAATGATTGTGTCAGCATAAGGCATCTTAAAAATAGAACTCACTATTTCTGGAACAATAAATTCCAGACAAGACCTCAAAATTGTCAAAGGAATGGTTGAATTTGTCATGTTAGACAGTATTTTACTTCACTTACTAACACATCTCAAAATGCTTAGAAAATTTTCATTTCATGAAGCTTTTGAAACAGAGAATTAAATTAAATAACTCTTTCCCTGAGTAAATGGACTTAGCTGCCCATAACACTATTTTTTTTTTTTTTTTTTTTTTTTTTGCATCAAAACACACTAGGTACAC
>VZUI01003745.1:0-40000 GCA_013401135.1 Cettia cetti
AAAGGAAAGGAAAGGAAAGGAAAGGAAAGGAAAGGAAAGGAAAGGAAAGGAAAGGAAAGGAAAGGAAAGGAAAGGAAAGTTGATACTTTGGTTGATACCAAATATCTGTAATTTGCTTTGGACCTTCAGTAAATAAGGGTAAAAAGCAATTTTAAAAATATGATGTGTATATCACATAAGAAATAGTGAATCTAAGTGTAAGTATACTTATGCATAAGCGTATTTATAGGACATAGATATATTTATAGAACATAAGTATATTTATAGAAGATAAGTATATTTAAGAACATAAGTAAATATAGAACACAAATAGTTAATCTCTTCCTACTGCTTTCTCTCTCAACAGATCTTGATAATGTGGAAGGCATAGCAGTGGACTGGATTGGAAATAATCTGTATTGGACCAATGATGGCCACAGGAAAACAATTGCTGTTGCCAGGCTGGAAAAAGCTGCTCAGAGCAGGAAAACTTTGTTGGAGGGAGACATGTCCCACCCTAGAGGAATTGTTGTTGATCCTGTCAATGGGTACGAAGCAAGCTGATTTTTCTGTAATGATTTTCTTTGTAGCATAAAGTCAGGGTTTAATTTGCTCAGCATGAGGTTTCTAGAGTCCTGTAGCAGTCTGTAATCCTTCAGGAGTCTGTAATATCTCTAATTCCTGCCCAGAATTCTTGCCCTGAAGCCTTCAGAAGAATTTGTATGCCTGTCACTGTTGAATGTCTGTCCTGTTAATCTGAATGTGACTCACCTTTTTCTCAAAAAAATTGAGAATGTAAGTCTTGTATGAATTTTTAATATCAAGTGAATTTTAAGATGCTGTCCTCTGTTTCTCTCTCTGTATTCTCAATTTCTGGAGCTAATTATGACCATATACTTGTACACTTTGGTTTACAAAACTGAAACAGGTACTCTTCATTACTTATTAGCTTTAATTAGTTTTGGTAGGCTGCATAATTAAAAAAACCCCACATTACATTATGGTTTACTTGAAAGAATCACTGTTAGGTTTGTTCAGGGAATTGTCACTGGAGAATGATGTAGGTAGGTAGTTTCAGCGTGGCTGGCCTGATTGCTATTTTCTTATGATAGAAAATATTTCCACTCTCATGTTTTCCCTTTTGTGGCTGCCCTTTGAGGAGTGGAAGGGGCTTTGGAAAGGCTACAATTCATTAAGGTCAGATAGTGAGGGTATAAAACCAGACCAGGAACCATAACCACACCTGCAATTGCTTTGTTAAATTTCCCAGCTCAGTAAATGCATGGCACAGGAAACAGTGGATGAAGATGTATTGCCTGGAAAGGGCCATTACATAAAACACTTCTCTAATAAAATAGTGTGTTCTTCATGATTATACTTCTCATGGAAGCTCTTCCTGAGGGATGGGAATTTATTATGGCTTTTTAATTGTGTTTCCAAAATTTTAGTCTTGATTTAACCAGTGTTTGATCATTAACTGCATTTTGAGATACAATTAAAGCACACTGATATAAATGCCTGTCACTGTGAGCAGAATTTACCTTATGACAGGATAACTGGAATAAGGACAGACAAAAAGCTAATGGAGAAAAGCTCAGTAATTGCTGTTGAGAAGCCATGTAAATATTTGTAAAACATATTTTGTCTCCCAATAAAATAAGTGCCACATTGACCTGCATCTGCCTGAGCCTCTGGGCATGTGCAGGGTTTATAATTCTGTGATTAAACCCAGTGCTGTTTGAGTCAAACATGCAATGGAGATTGTAAGGCTTGTGGATCAAAAATGGATTGATGTTCTTTGCACATATTTACAAAAAACATTAAAAGAACCCAAAACAACCTTCTAGTGGGCGATTTGAGAGAAATGAAAAATAAATAAAAAATCTGCATTTGCATATCTGCAAACTTGTGTAATGCAATTTTTCTTTTTTTTCCCAGTTTCTCATAAATATCAAATTATGCTTATACATAAAAGTGCATTTGAATAAATTTTTTTGACCAGTAGATTTGACATAATTTACACAGGTGTGATAATGAAATGATTTTTCACTTCAGTGTATCATACCTTTGTAAATTCAATATTTAAATTCCAGAACTTTATTCTTCAAAGTACAGGCCAATTAAATGGGTTGGGATCACAGAAGTTATTTCAGAAACATAAATCTGGTGAGAGAAAAGCTGAGGTACATCAATAGCAATTAAATCTTGATAAATATAACAAATAGGATCCATTTAATATTGGCATGATGTTTCTCTTCTCTTTAGTGCTTAATTAATTGAAGTCCTGGGTTTGACTAAAAGTAAACATCTGCTGTCTGGAAAATGTTTTCATTTATGAAATGACGTGACTGTATGTGATACAATCAGAGATGATTCGCAGAGTGGTTAAAGGTTTCTAAATATTTCTTCCCATTAACTCATTTTCCTTAGGGAAAAAGATGTTTGAAAAAAAAAAGGGAAAAAAAATGGTGTTTCTTACCATTTTTGCTGCCCTCTGTTTTTTGTACAAGTTCAAGTTGAGTATTTTAAATGTTTGAAATCACAGTTTTCAAGGGCAAATTCTGTAATAGAATATGGTATTCGAAATAATTCAATAAGGAAAGGTTTATTCTGTAGTGTCCATTAGAGAATGGCTCATAGAATTCCTCTGAGCCAATACTTTTAGAGGAGTTAATAGATTTTTATTTTTGACTTTTCCAAAGTAATATTGGTGCCTTTCTTTCAGGCTTTGTTTGTATTTTTAATCTATATTGCTGGACTATAAGCCATAAAAATATGCTAAAATTGCCTACTGGCTTTTTTTTTAACTAATTTTCACAGCAAGTATTTCTAAACATTTTTGTGATGGTCAGAGTACTCCTAACAGTTCTTTGAGTGATTTAGCTGCTTTCATTCTGTGAAGTTCACAGAATTCAAGGTTATCCTTCAGCTCTAAAACCAGCATGCAAATAATTATTGTGTTGCAACTTCTTTGATAGAATTTGATTAATTAAAGGGAGATTTACATCATATAGGCAAATTAGACCTGGCCAGAACCAGCTCACTTTAAAATTTTGAAGTTTGTGACAGAGTCAATAAATGAGATGGTTTAAAAAAATGCAAAGAAACTCCATTATTCTGGTGGGAATAAATGAAGTCTTAATTCTTTCACTTTTCTTTATTGGTTCTCTGTTATTCACACAATTTATCACAATATAAGCAAAATAACATAAGTGTCACTTCAGCAACATCCAGTGGTGAGGGACAGTAAATAGAGTTGAAGAAACAGCAAAAGTCAAAATTACTCTGGCTCGGATGAGCTGCTGCTAAAATCCTGCAGTATAATTCACCTGATTAAAATGGGATCTGAATGCTCATTTTTGTAATTCCCCAGATGGATGTATTGGACAGACTGGGAGGAAGATGAAATAGATGCCAGCGTGGGGAGGATTGAGAAGGCCTGGATGGATGGTTACAGCCGGCAGGTTTTTGTCACATCAAAGATGCTCTGGCCAAATGGTTTAACTCTGGACTACCGTGCCAGTGTGCTCTACTGGTGTGATGCCTATTATGATCACATTGAAAGGATCTATTTGAATGGGACTGACAGAAAGGTAAAAGAGAAATGCTGCTGGTTTGCCACAGGCACGTTCTGCGTCCGGGTTTTATTGTGTTAAATTAAAAATATTTCCCAAGGTTTCTGCAGAACCCCGCGGCGTGTCCGGGGTCTCCTCTGCTGGGGTGGTGGTGGCAGTGTGGAGTGAGAGACTGCAGCACAGCTTAGGGTGTTCCTCTGTCCTAAGTCACACTCAGCATGATTTTTATTTTATTTTTTTTATTATTATTTTTTCTCATGAGGTAATGAGTTATATTTTGATTGAGCCATGAAGCTGCAAAGAGCTTTTTGGTAGAAACACCCATTTTTATTTTGGCTTTCCCAGACAGGCTTGTCCTTGAATTTCACTGGATGAGCTGGGTTTTATGGATCTCTGTTCCCCTTTTGAGCATTTGTGGTTATATTCAGTGGGGCAGCACTCTACAAATCCTGTCAAAAATGGAGAGAGACTGCTTTAGTTGTTACTAATGCCTGCACTAGCTGGATACAGACATTCTCTGTGGGTTTGTAGAAGCAATAAGCACAGGATAAGACACTTTGAAAGTGGTTAAGGCTCAGACTGGAGTCTGGTAATCTGGGCAAGTTTTACCATCTGCTCCATAAAATTAGTGACTGGTGGATAATAAGAAGCACCTGTTTTAAGTGTGTCACAGAATAGTTTGGGGTTTGTTTTTTTGAAAAGGGATTTTTCTATAATCCTGAGATATAACAAAAAACCCGCATAACTACTTGAATTTATGTAGCTGAAAATAACTATAAGATACTTTCTTTTGATGCTTAATAATTTGTATTTAATTATAGGATGTTTTGGTCAAAATTTAACTGGATCAGTCACATCTACAATTCTTTAATAAAGATTTTGGGGGATATGGAGGTCTGTAATTATACCAACAGATGGACTGACTATCAGATTATTGACCAATTGATGAATTTAAATCAAAAGCAGTTCAAAGATGAGGAGATTTTACTATAAGAATTCCAAGTCCAAAGAGAAAATTTGAAGGGCAAACAGGGATGGTGTTTGTCAATCACCTCAAAGGAGTATTTCAGTTCTCTTTATCTCCGTGTTCTCTTGGGCTTGTTTCTAGAAATAGACAAGGCAGGGGATGTGAGGAGCTGCTCCCTTCTCTCTAGAGGCAAGGTAGAAAAATGGCTCTTGGTTCAAGCAAGGATCCCAGCCAGAAGAAGGAGACCAATGACTCCAAACTGGACCTGCTGGGATAGAATCACAGGATCATGGAATTGTTTGTGTTGGGAAAGGCCTTAAGATTCATTAAGTCCAACCTTTAACCCAGCCCTGCCAAGTTCACCCCTAACCATGACCCTAAACCTCATCTTTCAAATCCTTCCAGGGTTAGAGACTGCACCACTTTCCTGGGCAGTCTGTCCCTCTGTTCTCTGATGATAAATTCACTAATGTGAATTTATATGAAGTTTTTTTGACGTTAGATATTGGTTCTGCTGCACAGAAGGGCTTTGCACTCTTTATTTAATTTTATTGCAATAGGTTGTTATGTTTGGGACAATAATTATCTCAGTTTTCCTATTTCCTGTTTTACCTTCTCTGAAAAAATTAGAGATTCTTTTAACCTTGCTGATGCTCACCTACCACTGATTAATTGCAGGTAGTCTACAATGGGAAAGATTTGAATCATCCTTTTGGACTGTCACATCATGCAAATTACATATACTGGACAGATTACATGAATGGGTCAATTTTCCAGTTGGATCTGGTAACAAGGAATGTGACACTGCTGAGAAGTGAGAGGCCACCCTTGTTTGGGCTCCAGATTTATGATCCACGCAAACAGCAAGGTACTTGTATCTCCAGAGGTCTGCTATAAAAGGACATTTTCCCTTAGAGTCTCTGAGTATTTCGAGGCAACTGGATGAACAAAAATAGAAAAACAAGTATGAGTTGTGGCAGGAGAAAGTTACTCTCCAGATTTTCAGTCCATTGATGTAGAAATTGATTCTCTTGTAAATACTAAAAAGGGAATCACAGAATTATTGCTGTCTGAATTCTTTCTCTGCATTCACACTGCCTTTATTGCCCTTTTTCCTTGTGTGACCAAGAGATGCTGAGCAAGTATCAGTTACAGAGGGTAACATATCTGCATTGGCTCATAGATATAAAATATATGGTTACATTTACCTTTTCTTAAATGAGATCATAGATTCTGCCTGTGTGTATATATATATATATATATGTATATACTTTTTTTTTTAATTTGCTCCCCCATCTTGGGATACAATCAACACTGTATGCTGCACAGAAAAAAAGCAGTTCTTTGAGAGCAGTGGAAAAAATCCATAGTTGTTGCTAGTTGTATCTGTAGAGAAATGAGACAAAAGCCACAGGTTTGCATGAATGGAATTTAGAAAATACAGTTGCTACTCTACAGGTGAAATTAAAAATGTGTTTTACTGAAGAAAACTTCATTTCATTTACTACATGTGGCATTCCTATGAGTTGCTGAGTATTGCTCACTAGTTAAAACATATTTCTAATCACCAGAATGTTTGTTTTGTCTGCCACCAAACACAAAAATGAGCTTCAGGAATTAGTAGAGATAAAATACTGTTGAAAAGATTATTTTTTTTACTGTTTAAATTTTATCTTTTGTAATACTGTAGCCTATAAATTTCTTTTACATAAACCAAGCTGCTCTGTGTAGCACTGTGCTACATCAGGATTGCTGCAACAGTGTTCTTATCACAACTGCTTTTCAGGGACTCTCTCTGACATTCAAAGACATGTACAAATATAGTTTGTTTATTTGTTTTTCTTGGATTTAGTGTGAGTTTTGTTTGTTTGGTGTTTTTGAGGCAAAATCTGGGCCCAAATCTACCCTCAAGGTGGCCAAATTTCAGAATGGTGTGTCTGCTATTAGAAGATGCAGTGTTTGCTTTCAATGCTGCTGCTGCTTTATTTGGTACTCAGAAGATTCCTTTATTTTTCAGAAAAAGGGGACATTTAATGCAGTTGCTGTTAGCTTCCAAATAAGCTGACACCAGGGAGAGAAAGTATTGCCTCTTAGACAGTTTTGCTGAATGAGCTAATGTCTTAAGGGAGGGAATTTGGCTCGTTAATATATATTTTGTTTGAAATTGTAATTGGAATTTTGTAAGCTAACTGCAGCCTTTAGGAACTTTCCTTTTTGTCATGCTCCGTGAGGTTGATCTTGCCATTGTTCCCAAAGGAGCATAAAAATTTCTTTTAAAGAAACTATTTGTGTGTGTGTGCATGTTTTCCTTGTAAAAGAGCAGGCACAAGGCTGAGTTGTTGTACAGAGAAAACCACAGGAAACTACTTTATGGTCTAGTTGTATATTGAAGATTACATGCACACACCTCAGAAACTTTTGGCTCTGATATTTTGAGGTGATTGCTTTGGTGCTGCTGGTCTTGTCACTGTCTACACGAGCAGAAACTCTGCCATTCCGTTTGGGCATATTCAATCCAGACTGGCATTTTTATCAGAGGGGCTTTTCCAGGATGCTGTTCCAATGCTGCTTTGCTTTGTGCTTTGGGTAGGACCATGAAGCTTTTGGGCTCTTCTCAAGGAGAGGTGTTTTTCATTTTCTCATGGGGCATGATCCCCTTGAGAAAGAATGTTTTTTTGGGGGGGGTTTTCCTTGCTTTCAGAGCTTAGAATTCACCTTACTTCCTTAGGCTGAGTCTTTGGGTCTCTGTGCATCAGGAATCCTAAAAAGTGGGAAGGTGAAGCATAGAAATCATAGGAGTTGGATTTACACTCAGAATATGACCCTGCCAAGGCCTGCAGGTATTTCCACTGCATTGAAAGGGTGGATTGCTACTTCCATGTAAATAATTCTTGTCTAAGTACATTTGCAGCAATTAAAGTAGCCTCTTCTGAAATCAGTTAATGTTTCAACTCTTCAGATTGCAAAGAAGAGCTGCTGTTCTTCATGTGTGGAGGATGATCCTAGGAGTGGACTTACACTCAATTTAACATTATTTGAGGTTAGGCTCATAAGAAGGTACAAATGAAATAAATATTTCAGTGTATGCCTTGAATGAGGAGATTAAACAAATATATGTGGTTGCAGTATTTTTTCTGAGAACAATGACTGAAATGCAATTACATTATTGGTTTAGGACTGGACTAATTTTTTTAGCTAATTAAAATGGAATTGGCCTAATTTATTCTCATGCAATTAACAGGGCAACAACTGTTTTAAAAGCTATAAAATATGAAAAAAGTATCTTAAAAATTTAGGACTGTTTTAAGAACAACCATATAAAGTAGCTGCTAGGAACTGTAGTCGAGCAAATTTAATTTCCCAAATACTTGATCCTTTTACAGGTTCTACAGGTTGTTCAATAAAGAGGCTTAACCTATTTGAACTGTGTTTTAGGAGGCATTTCAGCCTAGGAGTCTCTTCAGCAAGACTGATGGGACTGAAGGTCTCATTGCACCTTCAGGTTGAAGACTGCACTTTTTAAACCTTTTTATCTTGGATCTTTTTGCTTTAACTCTTGGTACTTCTATTTTCCTTGTCATCATCCCCTCTTTTATCACTTTACTTAGCACATAACCCACTGTGCAGGAGTTTGTCATCCCAATTTTGAGGTTAAGTAGGAACTTTTCATCTTCAAGATGGACCATTTGACTTTGATCTAGTGATTTAATTTTTGATGTTAGTTATTTTCAGCTTTCATTGGGCTTCAGAATCATCATGTGCATTCTATATTTGTCTGAAATAGTCTTTCATTCTGTAGGCTTATTCTCTTTTAGTGAGCTGACAAACTCATGTACATTTTTTAATTAAATCACAGCAAATGTTTTGACTTGTGCTATGTAATTTTGGAGTCACTTTTGACGATTGTATTTTGATTTGTTTATTTCGGCAGCTCCTGAGAACTGTTCAAATCTCAGCGTTACTGACATCCTTTGATTTGTACAGTGATGGCCCTGCAAAGGTGCAGAGACTTTCAAGGGTACTTTTTCTGAGGCTTTGTTTTACCTGAGACTTTCCAAAATTTAGCCTCAAATACATTTCTTACATTTTTGATGTTTTGTTCACAATGTTTTGGTTTTGGTGAGCATAGATGTAATTCCTGATTTTTTTTTTTTAGTGGTTTAGGTCATCGCCTCAGACTTGAAGTCAGGATCTAATAATGTGTATTAAGTGTCCAGTCTAAGCTCTTCCTAAAATTGTGGTCAAGCCCTCAGGCTTCCCAGAGAATTCCCATTTTCCTTGGTTGTACAGCTGTGTTCTTGTCATATCACTCACACACTGTACAGTGAAAGTACAAGTACTGCAATGGCCTTTCACATCATTCTCTATTGATCATTTTCAATCAAATTTATTTAAAAGTTCAGTGGGGCTTTAATGGGTGGTTGACACATTTTCTTCTCAGAAATGTTGTGTATGGAGGATCAGAAAAAGTATAGAAAAAGGTTATTAAGCACTGCTCAATATTGTAAGACATATTAAGGTACATCTTAAAATAGAAAAAAATTTAAAATCTTAAACTATTTGCTCATTATCTCATGTTCATTTAATAATTTGTAGAGATTTCCCTGTACCTGCAGGAATGGCTCTGTTGGGACAGTTTAATATCCATGTTCATAGCTCCATGAGAACTTAATATTATATTTTCTTTGAAAAGTAAAGTGATGAGCTTTGAGGAGAAGGAATTGTGTGGAGTCTCTTTTAGCCCCACAAACTGATAAATGTTTTGTACACATTTAAAAGGAGGAACTGCTTTTTACTAGAACAGGAAGATGGAAAAAAAAATTAATTTAAAGGTTCAGCAGACATGAAGTTTTATATCTTGCTTGATCATAATCACTTCTCAGCAACACCTGAAATCAGCAGAGCTTTGCTCATGGGAAGCTGGGTGTCCCCAGCAGTGCAGATCCAAGCAATCAGGTTGTGACCAGAGTGACACAGACAGTGACATTTGTGGGCTCTCAGTGACTTTAAGCCTGGATGCCTCAGGAATGAGGTGGTGAGGAAGCAGCAGCCCTTGGTGGATGGTTGAAACACCCAGCAGCTGTCAGTGCCTTCGTGGGAACAGCTTTGGGAAGGAACAATAACATGGAAAAGCAAAGCAGAGCAACAGCAGATGTGTTCAGAAAAGAGTAGTGGGATATTTGCCTGTATTCTATCTGCCATAAATCTCTTTATACTTTTGTTTTCTCTCTCTTTTTTTTCCTAATCTGCATTTGTAGCCACATTGTTTTAATGTGTACAGATGCCAATTAACTTCAGAACATTCCTTTATCTGCTGTTTGATTCCTTGAAGCAACTGTGTACATGTAGCTGTGCCAAATATTTTGCAATATTTGTTCCCTTCATAAAACAGGCAGATAAAATGCTGTGAGATGATGGCGCAGTTTTTTGAGGATTTTTTTTTAATTATTATTATTGTTATTATTTTAGAGTATTGCAATCTGTAACTAATTATGTTTAAATATTATAACCCACAGTAACCGAACTATGAGAAAAATGTGCTCCTTACACAAGAGAAAAGTCATTGCAAAAAATTCTTCATCTGTTTATGTTCCTAAAGTAAAAAAAAAAAACCAAAAAAACCCAAAAAAACACAAAGCAAAGCAACTAAACCCCCATTGTATAGTCCTAGCGTGGCTGTTAGTGTTAAAGTTGCTTTTTATTTCTTTTCCCAGGTGATAATGCCTGTCGTGTTAATAATGGAGGCTGCAGCACTCTTTGTTTGGCCATTCCTGGAGGCAGAGTTTGTGCCTGTGCTGATAATCAGCTTTTGGAGGAAAACAGTACAACCTGCATGAGTAAGATTCTTACAGAATATCTGAGTTGATGCTGCTGTTAAGGGATCAAGTCAGACGTGAAAATAAAACCAAAAAGTGTGGCCTCCTGGAGGGTCTATAAGACAAAGAAATATTACTTGAATAAATATTCTAGTTTACAGAATATAAAATATTTTCCAGAGAAAACAGAGTATTAAGTACACTATTTAAGGACAAAATGCATTGGAAAATATTTCAGCATATCTGGTATGATAAAGCACTTTAATAGTTTACTGAAATCTTTTAAAAACATCAGAAATGGATCCATATAATTATTAAATTAAATCTTAATGAACAGTTTTCAGATTATTCTATTAAGTATCGTAAACAGAAATCTGACTTTGAGATGTTCATGATGAAACTGTCCATAAGACACATCAAGCCAATGTATATATGATAGGTTCTGACACAGACTGTGCAAATATTGCTGTCTTTCATATTTTCTTTATGTATCTTCATTAAAACAATGATAAAAGTTGTTCTCATAAAAGGTGGGATTTTCAATTAAAGTAATAGCTTTAATAACTATGTACTACAGGTATTTTTTTAAAAAAAAATTAGAGTTGGTGTTTGTAACTTTGTAAAATTTTTCTCTATTTTTTCTGTCTCATTGATGTATTTCTTGAAATGAATTGTAGCATTTTACAAAAGTCTCCAGCAATAGGCTTAGTAGAGATGAGTAAAGCATGAGGATTATTTCGTAACATCATGAACATTATGGAACCTGCAATGACCAGGCAGAGCCATTGCTTTTGTTTAAAAAAAAATGCTATTTTTCTTTTTAGCAGAAATAACTGGAATGGGCACTTCTCACTGATAAGATGAAAAGTAGACATTAGGAAGAGAGGTTAGAGACTTTGACATTGGAATGGGGCAGGTTTCCTGCTTTTTTCCCACTGCTTGCATCTTTCCAACCACTCTGGCATTCCTCAGAGGGTCCTGGACTGATGTGTGGCATTTACACATGAAGCATTCTGAACCTGATTTTGAGGAGTACATCTGCCTGGATTTATCAATAAGCTTGTAGCTTGCTACTTAACTCTGCCCCAGCAGAATTCTATCCTTTCTTCTCTGCCGAGTCTGTACCAGTCCATAATGCAGGTGTTTGAGTTGTTGCTTGGATACAAGGACCAGCTTTTTAGTAATCATTTCCTATCTCTAAATGTGCACCAGGATTTGGCCAGTATCTGTCAGAATATTTCCTGTTTGCTGTTGATGAGTTATTACAATAGTCTAAACTGATATTTTTACTCTATCCTCTAAGCAGCAATTTAAAACCCAGCTTGAGTGCCATTCTGTTTAGAGTTTTTCCCATTTATTAAAAGTTCATTCCTTCAACCATGCACTCGGATCTGTGTGCCACGACAGGCTCCAGGTGGAGTTACCTCCGATGCGCGGAGTTGACGTAAAAATGTTCTGAAGAGCGAGAGCAGGAATTGATATGCATTTATGTAGGGGCAGTATTGTGTTCTGGGTTTATCAAGCAGATAAAGAGGTGTTCTTGTTGGCTGTTTTCCCCAGTTAAGGAGGGAGAAGTGCTGCCCCAGCTGTGCAAGGCGGAGCAGTTCCAGTGCAGCAACAAGCGCTGCATCCAGGAGCGCTGGCGCTGCGACGGGGACGACGATTGCCTGGACGGCAGCGACGAGCACTCGGAGATCTGCTGTACGTGTGCACTTGCTTCCCTTTGCACCCTCAATCCCTGCTTCACTTCAAGGGTTTCAAGCCAGACCATGCCAGCCAGACAAAAACAATCATCCTTAAGCTGTTCATGCAAATCTTTCCTTTCCTCCTTTTCCTACATGCGGGAATTATAGCGCTTTCAAATTTCACTGGTGCATTTGTTGCATGGCACAGTGCAAGAGCAGTCATCCCTTGGGGTTGGCACTGTCATTCCTGATCCTTTAAATATTGGTGGGTTTTGATTTGTCTTCCACTGTTTCTTGCACGGGTCACAATAAAACACCTGATGGGAGGGGACGGAAAAAGGGAGCCAGGCTCTTGGTAGGGTCACTAGCAGGACAAGAGGTAATGAGCACAGACTGAAAAGCATTAATTGTATCTGATTTATGGGATTACACCAAGGGATTTTAGCAGGTCCCTTCCAACCCTGAAAATTTCTTAAAAAATACCCCAAAATTCCTCAGGAAAAAAAGGAAAAAACTACCCAAACCAAAACAAAACCAAAAAACCCCACAAGTAATCAAACCAACAAAGTAAACACGCCACCTCCTCTGCAATCCCCCTGCCAAGAAAACCAAACCAGCAACAAAACCCAAATCCCTGCACCACTTGCAGTATTAAATTAATAATAATTGACTGTAAAGTTACAGTTTTACAGGAGATGTATTTTTCAGCTGTAGAGGACTTCCACTGTTGAAATGGAAAATAATAGAAAACATACCAATTATGTCCCTGTCATTTCTGGAAGGTACTTTAGTAGCCTGCTTTAAAATTAATATCGCAGCACTGAGCATTCTCTTCCTTACTCTGTCACAGTTCTTTCTATTTCTGTCCCTGTATCATTTCTCTAAACCAAATCTCCTTTACTGAAATGAAAATACAATATTTCTCGCAATCAGTTGTAGACATGAGCAATCTTCTGTTCTGCAGTATTGTTCTATGTGTCTGAAAACTCTTATCATAGTCTCACTTTCTTATCTCTTTGAGACCAAACAACTCTAAACTCTTCTGGGTTTTTGTTAGTTTTTTGTTGTGGTTTATTTGTTGTTGGTTTGGTTTTGGTTTGTTTTTTTTTCCCCCTAGTAGATTATGGCAGGTTTTTTTAGATTTCATTGCTCTTTTCTGAAATGATTCTGGGGGTTCGATGTCCAAAACTGGATATGTGTATTTCTGCTGAAATATCTTCTGGCTAGGCTGAGAAAATAAGTTTGTGAAGGGTGATTGTTTATTCATCCTTGGGTAAATCTTGCCTGCTTCACACTGATTCTGCTGATACAAACTGATCTTGTGGTCCTCTGAAATACCTAGATCTTTTGCCATAAGGCTGCTAAATTGTCAGTTTTGGATTTGTTGGTTTTTTTTTTTTTTTTTTTATTGTGGTTTTTTACAGCATTTATGTATTTTGGTAGCTCCATGTAGTAGCCATTGCTGATTTCAGTAATATTTTTTAAAATATTTTCTTAGTTCTAATTGTAGTGCTTACTCTCATTTTGTTTTGAAACCAGCATTTCTTGCATTTAAATTAAGGAGCTCAGCTAATAATGACAGTGAGAAGGAAAATCTTTCAGCAGATATGATTTGATTGTCTTTTAAATTAGTGTAAGGAAGACCAGTTCATTCATCAAAGTTTGTAATTCTCTGAGGATTTATACAAATATAAATGAAATCATAACCTGGTCTTAAAACCTGAATGTGATCTATAGTTTACATGGTCAGTGTGATAACATTGATCTCCTCTCAGCAGTTGCCATAGTAACTCCAATAGTTCTTTATGAGTTTAAAATATTTGCAACTATGAGTAAAATACACGTGTTACTAAATACATATGAGCAAAACCTTGACGGCCATTTAAAGCAGTATCTATGTCAAGTATTAAAGTCAAATTTAAAAAAAAAAAGTCTTCAACTTGTGATTTTATTACTTGGATGCTTCCAGTTTAGTTCTGCAGTCACATTGCAAACTGTGGAAGTACAAGATTTGGGACACCTTTCTGCTCAGATTAATTAATAAATCTCTGCTTCCTGTGCTTCTGCACACAAGCCAGGGTTCATATGCTATTGATATCACCCTCGCTCTGTGTCATCTTCAATTGCAAGAATAGGCAGAAAGGTCAAAGATAAAAGCTGCTGAAATGTCAAGGATAAGCCTGCAAGACATCCTTTCATTTTAAATACCCTTTGTTTCCAGGTGTATGTTAAACTTTAAAAAAGAGTCTGTGGATGGCTGAGTAGGTGAAAAATAGCTGGAGATTATTTTTAACCCAGCATTCGAAGCTGTTTGCAGTTTACTGTTCTTGTCTAGATTGAGATGAGCAAGGTCTGCTAATAATAGATGTTATTAGCATGAAAGAAGCAGAACATAAACACTTACTACAGTTGCAAGAGCAGACCAGTAGTATTTACATAAATTCTGTGCATTCAGCTTCATCCTTTCTGTGAGAATTTGTAGCCAGCAAAAACCTGTTTGAGAGATACCTTGTTCACTCCTGAATACCAGATTTTTTTTTTGGTTAGTTTTACACTGTGTTGCATATTTCACTTTTTGACACCCACAATTTCACAGTGAGTAAACAGCAGATCTATATGTGGCCATTGACAATAATGTGCCTCATTTTAGAAGCATTTTATGACCTGCCCAAATCCCTGCTCACTGTGGTATCATATTTTGGATCTGCACTTAACAGCTTGCATCTGTTCCCTTCGGTGTTTTCCTTTGTTTAATGCGCACTTCAGCTTGCAAACCTCATCACACTGCCCAAATGTGATCAAGAACACATTTCTTTAAGGAAACAACACTATAAAATGCTTCTACCTTTTATCACCTGGTAGAAGAGGATCTCCATAATGGTATCTTTAGCAGATATTATTTAATTTATGTTTGAAGTACTGCAATGTTGGTAATTGACTGGTTTGCTGAACAATCTTCATGTCATGGTAGTTATACGTACAGGATAGCCAGATTAACTGCATCACTGGGGAACAGCATTTAATGTGTTCTTTTCACAGATTTCACCGCTTTTTTTTTTCTCAGATTATCTCTTTTTTTCTCCACAGTCAATCACAGTTGTCCTGATGATCAGTTTAAGTGCCAAAATAATCGCTGCATTCCCAAGAGGTGGCTTTGTGATGGAGCTAATGATTGTGGTAATAACGAAGATGAATCCAATAAAACTTGTGCAGGTAAAAATTTTACTTGGTTGTGCACACAGGTTCTCTAACTTCAGTTCCATGAATAGTTCAGGACTCATTTTAACTGAACTGAACCAGGCTGCTACTGGTAATCTGATTATTGACTTTTTAAATTAATTCAGATTTGGAAGCCACCAAGCCTGAAATGCAAATTATATTTTACTTAATCCATGTGCTTGGCTGTGCTTTCCAAAGGTATTCAGCTCTTAATCTCTGATATGGGTCGACTGTCAAAGCAATGCTCAGGTACAAACTTTGAGGTACAAATCTTTTTTGGCAGCTAGAACTTTGTTTATTAACATACTGTGATGGGTGCCGTGTCACCAGTAAATTTTATTTTATGCTGATTTAGTTTTTGCATAATTAGTTACTCAGTTTCCACTCGGTGCCTTGAAATTCTTTTCATTTCTGAGTTATTAACTGGAGAGTGGGTTTTTGAGCAAACAGCAAGATGAGGATTGTTTACTGATTCCACTGTAGTAAATCATGGAATTCCCAATTTGCTTGTGTGGAAGTGATGTTTAGTGCTTGTTGTCAGAGTACTCTTAACAAGCATTAAATCTCAAATATGCAACATGCCAGCCATCAATAAGCTGATGAGTGTTTTGAACTGAAGTGCAGTGCAAGACAACACACGTTGTGTATTAAAATATTCCCTGTTGTCTTACTGCCTTGATATTCTTTGATATCCAACTGTTTGCTTGTAGAGTGAGAGTCAAATTTGAAGACCATTTTTTTTTAACCCTGTGTCAGTGAGTGATGGATCAAATTTTGTAGTCTTGTTTTTCCATTTACTCCTGCACTGGCAAACACAGTTATTGTTTAAAAAAATACTTCTTTGAAATATTTTAAACTTATATTCCTCTTTTGTGTTTTGGGCTACTTCTCTGAATAAAAAGGAAAATGGTAGCTAAAAAAAAATAAATGAAGCAATATTCTTTCAGTCACTGCAGTTTTTGACATATCAACCATTGTTTTTAAAGTCTAGAATAACAACTAGATGAATTCTAAAAGCTTGAATTTGGAGTAAAAGTCTGTGCCGCTATCACTGGCATTGTTATGGGTTCAAATTCTAAATAAACAAAATTATACATAATGACTGTTTTCTATGTTAGGTTTTTAGTGACATTTTTATTTATTATTCATCAGCTTTCAAAGTAATTTCTATAGCTATATAGCACAAATTCTTTTAGTGATACTTATTTCTCCAGGAGAAATACATTCATTGATTCCTTTAATGGATGATTGCAGTTAAGTGTTTGCAAAGGCAAGGATCCTAAGAACAATGAGGCCAGGCACATCACACACAGGCTAATTCCCATTTCCCTGTGTAAATACGAAATTCACAAGATCATTGTTCAAGGTGTGGAACACAGGTTGTTAGTATTCCACCTGGTGGGCATTTTATGCCCTGATTTTTGTTTACTTCAAGCTTAGTGCATGTTAATTCTCTTTTTACCACCTAGTTTTGCACAGCTATATCTAGAATTTCATGTTATTTTATGAGGAAGAAGCCACAAAGAATTCCACAGAGCAGAGGTAGAACACAGCCCTGCAGATGACCTCAGTTTTCTCTGAAGTCAAAGGAGGTGAATGATGTTTAGTCAGAGCAGGGGAAAGTGCAGAAGGACAGGAGGTGCCCTCCAGCCCTGCAGCTTCTAAAATCAGACACCCACCAAGAGACCTGAGGGATCCAGTCCATTTCCCTGGTATTTTTGGAGTGTTTTGTCTTGACAGCAAGAACTTGTCAGGTTAATCAGTTTTCTTGTGGGAATGGACGGTGTATTCCAACGTCATGGCTGTGTGACAGGGAGGACGACTGCGGAGATGGAACTGATGAAATGACATCCTGTGGTAAGTGGATTTATCTTTTGGGGGGCAGTAAAATCCTTCTGTAATGTATAAAACATACAGGGATCTCTTTTCATGTCAGCTGAAATGATAATACTGTTTCTGAAATGGCAAATTGAATTTGTTTAGTTGATAAATAAAACCAAAGCAAATGCAGCATTTTCTATTTAATGAGTTTTTAACTACAATACCAAATATGCAGATCAATCAAGACTTTTTTAATTTGCAGCCCATTATCAAATGCTGTCACCCTCAAAAATTATTCTTTATCTCTGCCACATACCTCTCCACATGGGCCCCCTCAGCATATCCTAGATGTCAATAAAATCAGCTGGTTTCAAGCCTCAACAGAAGTATATTTGATCTTGTATTTTTCAGAAAAAAAATAATTCTTGGTTCTATCATGAGAGAGTATCAGCAGCTGTGCTGACTGCTGCTGTGCTGAGATACTGCAGAGAGGGGTGTGCTCTCTCTAATCAGCTGCTTCCAAACAATTAAGGATTTTAATAGTCATTTGTTTTGCAGGGCGCTGGTAACTGCTGTGAGTCTGAGAGCACAAGGGTCAGTGAGCTGTCTGCAGATGCAGAATCACAGAATATGATGTACTGCAGTGGAGAATCACAGGGTGGTTTGGACTGGAAAAAACCTTAAAGATCATTTTGTTCAAACCCCCTGCCATGGGCAGGGACACTTTCCACTAGACCAGAGCTCCATCCAAATTGGCATTACAGGGATGGGGCATAAAATGAAGTCTTTACATGAATAAAAAGAATAATATTATTAAGGTAGACTCCTTGTTGCCTTGCTTCTAATCAAATAAGTTCAGTTTTGTACAGAGGTAGGATGAGTGACCAGTGGACTTGTATTCTGCAATCTCTAAACTTCTAACTGGTTAATGGCATTTTAATGTCATTTACTTACATGTTCTGTTTAGTGAGAGGTATTTCCTTCTATGAAACAGTTTAAAATTCTTGTATCCATAAGGACACAAGAGAGAAATGAGATTGGTGTCTACCCTGTGTGGTGACTCCACTGGGAGCTTGGGTCACCTTCCTTCATGTCAGTGTCTCCAGGGCAGTGAGGACAGGGCTGGGTGTGGGTCAGCTGCAGGGTGTGCATCTCTTTCCTCTGAATTATGGAAGCACCATAGGGAAAATGAGGGGAAGAGCTGTGTGTCCTCCAGGATGTGAGCAGGAGCTGTGGCTAATGGTGAAAGCTCTGGAGATGCTACAAAACATTCTTGGAAAGGCTGTGGTGGGCTGGGAATCGTGAGCTGGCTGCTGCTGGTGGTGGTGAGAGTAATCACAGTTTGTTTTTATCCCTTTCTGTCCCTTTGTACAGGTGAACATAAAGAAAATTAAGTCATGGAGGCATTTATATGTGAAAGAGAGGAGAATTACATTTAATGAATGAGTTAGATTTGTGGAAAAATTATTTGAAAAAGTGAAACTAAAAGTTGCTTTCAGCTTTGCTTGAAGCACATGGGGCATATATTGTGGCTAAGCACTACTACATTGCACACTTCCATTTTTTCTTTTCTCAGAACAGATTTTTTCATCACTCTAATGTTTTCGTTTAACAAAAACCCCCAAAAAACCGAAACCCCTGAACCAACAAACCCAAAACAAACAAACAACCAAACAAAACACAAAACCAACCAATCAAAAGAAGAAAGGACTTGCTAGAAATAACAAGAAGAACTTTCCGGAAGTGACAACAAAGTGTTGACATCAATAGTAGCTTTTCTTCCCCCCCTTTTCTATTTTGAAGCAGGATAATCACCTCTGTCCAATGAAATTCTTGGTGTTCTCTATTTAATTTTGAAATAAAAATGTATATGTTTTTAATCTAATATTAGATGCAGCTGGTTTGGTTTAGTGCTTCATCACAATGATTCTTTTTAAGACAAAACTTTGTGAGGTTTAGTAAGAGCAAAGTGATTTCAGTTCTTGTCCTAAGAAAGTTTTATATTTATGTGACATGTTTTAAAAAGTTAGAAAAACTCTTCAGTATTTTCCAGAGTGTTTAGCAAGTTAATAATTGCACACATCTACCTATGACATTGGCTCTAGAAGAAAAAGGAGTCTGAAAAAATTCTATATTTAAGTTACTCTATGAAGAAGCATATTCAATAATTATAGAAACAAATATCTGTGTTCAATGCAGATAATATTTGGTGAATTATATTGTCTCAGATTTCTACTGCTTTACCGGAATGCTTGGAAGAATTGCTTGCAAAGGCTGACATTTTAATTTTGGATTTTATTATGCCAGTGTAAAGTAACTTTATTTCTTGGCTGTTCTTTAGTTTGGTACTTAACCTTCCCATTTTATAGTGCTCCATTTCCTGTCCCTTACTGGCACTGCTGCTGCAATTGGAGAACATTTTTGTAAATAAGCACATGGAAAATAGAGTTTCTATCAGTCATCAAGCCATGGTTAGTCTTAAATATTGGCATGGCTAGTGGGAAAACCAGCCTTGGTCTGATGGGAATAGGGCCAGGCCATTTGTCACAGAGTAATGAATTTCATGGCCCATGTTGATGAAAAGTAGGGTTTGGACAGCATTGAGGGTTTAAAGCTATTTCTTTTTTTCTTTTTGGTGTCTCACCCTTTTCTCCTCTCCAGATTAAACACCCAGAAGGTGCAAATGTTTGCTACAACACACTTGTGCAATTTATGCATATGGGAGGGTGGCAGATTACTGAAGAGGATGTTATGTTTAATAGATTTTATTTCTTTTTGAACGTTTTCACAGAATTCCCAACATGTGAGCCCCTAACTCAGTTTATCTGCAGAAATGGGAGATGCATTAGCAGCAAATGGCTCTGTGATTCAGGCAAGTATCGAATCCTCTATATCTGAAATTATTATGAAGGATATCCCATAAATATTACTTTGATGTTCTTTTTTCTAAGACTCATGTTGTCAGTTTGGCTTGTAAGTGGTCAGAGAATAAATAAAACATTTTTAAATTACTGACCTGACCTAGAAATCAACAACATTGAAGGTTCAGATAAGGACTGCTGTAATAGGTATAAATAGTGTATTATGTAGAATGAAGTATGATGATTCATTATTAAAAATAAAAAGGAAAGCAAAGCTATTGCTTATGAAAGTATTTTCTGTACTTAGAAAACAACTTGGTTTCAGTGACCAATATATCTGATTTTTTTGTTTTTTGTGGACAAGTTCAGTTAAATAAATAGCATCCCTGAAAAGAGAAGGCCAGCAAGACTTTACAATGTATTTAGTTCTTTTGGCTGGAAGAGTACATGTTTGAATGTTAAAATGAACCTCTCAGAGCTTGTGGTGTGGGAGCGATGTTGCTCCAGTCCTGATAACATTGGGTTGGTCCAAAGCATTTGGTGTTTCTATAATTTCATTTGTCTGACAGGAATTTTTAGCTGTAAATGGACAATTTCCCGAAATTATCACAGTGTGCTGATGAATTTCTGTGCATGGAAACCCTTTAGAGTGTACCTAACATATTTATCTCCTTCCTCCCTTGATGACCACGATCAAATTACAGGAATTGCCTTAAGACTGTTGTAATGAGTACAACATTAGAGTAATGAGAAACTGCAGTTCACGATTATTTATGTGCTTTCTCCACTTTGCCCTCTTGTAAACACACAGAAACAAAGTTTAATACTATTGAAAACAAATTCATCAGGTTTTCATTTTGGTTTGTATGAAGCTGTTTGTGTCTGTGATTAACTATCTTAGGTTTTCACAGAGGGTAAAGTAAACTGACTGTGTTTGAAAGCCCGTGTAGTTACACACAGCTAAAGAAATTAAGAAAATCTACTGGCTTCTCATGCTTGCTGTTGTCTCTGATTGAATAAATGAGTAAGGGGTTAGACTATCCAAAACTACAGAGTTGAGTGCTGTCAGTAAATAAGATTTAAGGCATTGTGTGCATTAGAAATAATTTGATGCCTGTGGGCAGAAAACATACTACTTTATTTACTTGCTTTTTTTTTTATTTTCTCTTGCCTTTTTCAAAATGATTTGCCCTCCTCACATATTTTGTTCAGCTGTTTTTGTTTTAAAATGTTGCAACTTGCAGATGACGACTGCGGCGATGGCAGTGACGAGCTGGGCTGCGTTCACTCGTGCTCTGCCGAGCAGTTCAGGTGTCAGAATGGCAGATGCATCCCAGGCCACTGGGCATGTGATGGTGACAATGACTGTGGAGATTTCAGTGATGAAACCAAAACAAACTGCAGCAGGGAAGGTTAGATTTCGTTTATTAATTCTTTTTCTTCCATTTTTTTTAATACTTATAAACACAGTTAGTGTTTATTTTATAAACACCTGACCTTCAGCCAATGGAAAAAGAGAAGATGCTTTTAACCTTGGACATATTTCCCTGAATGGAATGGGAAATATGTCAAGTGCAGTGTGATAACACAGCAGTGTATCTTGAGGAATACATTTGAAAACAGAAGGGGTATTACATTGAGATAAGTTTTATAGTTTTACTTCAGTGAATTATGTTTTATGTGGTGTTTGTTTTATTGCAGAGATGTGTGCTGTCTAGGTAAAGATACAGTAAGAAGCATCCTCTAAGTTATTATTGATATTTTCTGGATTTTTTCATGCAGCAGAACAGTAATTCTCTCATTTTGTGTGATTCAAGTCTTTGAGTTTGTGGGGTGTTTTTACATAAATGCATTTTAACAGACTACTGCCCTATTTAAATGCCATACCTTGTATTTATTTGAGTGGGGAGAGAAAGGAAGGATGCTTATGTGAAAGGATAAAGAGTAATCAGATCAGAATGAGGGAATATCTTTCATATTTTTCTCCTAGTGTTTTTTCTACAACAAAGTAATTGTACACAATGGTATTGGTCCCTTTTCATAACTTTACATTCTAAATCTATTTGGATAGCTCATAATAATACCTAGAGTATCAGAATGCCAGCATGAGTGAAATCCTTAATTTTATATATTCACAAAAATACTTTTTATTTATCTCTATCAAAATGATTAGTCTGGAACTGAACAACTCGCTTTTACCCCTGTTCATTTCCATTTTGAAACTTAAAGCCTTGCTGTAACCTTTTATGATAGAACACAGGAATACAGATTATGTAAGAAAAAAAGCCAACAAAGCAATGTTAAATAAAATAAAATGTATTTATAAACAGTGCTATAAGAATTGATTCAAGCAATGCTTTTTGGTCCAAACAGGAAAGTATAACTATGCCATTACTTTAAAGTTCATGTTATTGTCGTTAGTATGTTATTAAATAATAGAAATAAAGTTGTAATAATTTGAGAAAAGAAAAGCAAGAATAAAATTGAAAAGGCCATAAGCTAGAAAATGCTTAAAGCATTATGTCCGCGATGAATAATTAAAATCTCACAGTAATTATTGTTTGAAGCAGTCAGTGCTGATGCCAGGGCTGCACTGAGGGAAGCTCCTTTGCCATGGAGCTGCTCTGCCAGTGCTGAAGCAGCACAAACCTGGCACCTGTGGGGGCCTTGCCCGAGCACAGGGGGGACCTTTCAGGTTTTGGGCATTAGGGATGGACCTCACTGGGTAAAAAAGGAGAAGAGGAAGGATGAGGGAAACCAGCTTGAGGATGAAGCACGGGGCTTACGAAGTATTAGGGAAACTTCATCATCCTTGGTCCTCCTCACACCTCAGAACCTCCTTTGTGGCGCAGTGCCGTCACGAGGGAGACGCAGTGATCACCAGAGTCGAAGCGGGAAAGGAGGAAGTTTCATTTTTCTTTTAACTTATATAGATTTCTACAGAAGAGACCACATTGGAAAATTGAGGTTCAACCTCTTCAATTCCTGTGGTCTTAGAAAGTGTCCATCAATTGTCCTTTCTACAGAAAGGAATGTAAATAAGATAAGGGATTCTAAAAACATTGCTTTGTTTACATGAAAATTCTGACTCCAAGAAATAGGAGACTGGAAAGCAAGACGACACTCCTTCTTGTCTGACAGATGTGAAAAAAGGAAATAAAAATTGGTATTGAGCAATTGGTATTGAGGGGGAGTGAAGGAATTGAGGAGGATAAGAAAGAGTTTGTCTGAAGCTTGTGTTGGCGGATGAGTTCTAGGATGGAATAGGGCATTTTGAGTATTATACTTGGGGATTCTGATTTTGGCTTGGGTTAAGAAGAGGATCTAGGTCAGTGTAGACTTGGAATGGAAAAAAAACCCCTCACACAAGCAAATTCTTCAATGTAATTCTTATTTTTCTAAGAAACTCCCTCTCCTGGAAGGTGCAGTGGGAGGGAATTTCAGTGCAGTCCTGACGGGAACTGCGTTCCTGAGCTGTGGCGCTGCGATGGAGAGAAGGACTGTGAAGATGGCAGTGATGAGAAGGGCTGTAATGGAACCCTGCGAGTGTGTGATGAGAAAACAAAGTTCTCCTGCAGGAGTACAGGTAGTGCTTGCAGATGCATTTTCCTCTCAGGCTCTGTCTGTGTGAGTTTGTGTTCTTTGATCACGTATCTACTCTTTAACTAATGCTTTTAATGCTTAATACTAATAAAGTGAGGTTACTCGTCATATTCCTACCTGAATATAATATTAATTCTTGAAAATATGTACACCTGAAAATAATATTGATTTACATGCCCTGTTTTCTGATTTATATAAAATAGATGAGTTTTGAGATTACTTAAAGCTGAAACCACTCTCTATGACAGTACTTCACACCAAATACTTAAATAAGGCATTTAATAGTACTTCAAAGTTCAGGTATTTTCTTCTATTTTCCCTTTTTAGTCCTAGAAGCAAGTTGAATAAAATGGTATAAAGTACCTTGAACACTTTGAAGAATTATAACTATACCACTGAAAATTTTAAGTGCAGTATTGGAAGAAAAATGAATTCTTTGATTGTGTTTAAGATATTTCTTTTTTTTCCCTCTAAGTTGCGATGATTTCAGCATAATTCACTAAAAGGTGTGAAAAGAATGTGGCAATCATAGCATGAGGGTACACAATGATAACAATGATAATGTTTAGGTGGAAATTTTTTTTAAGGGAAAGTCCAGTTAAGGACGAAATTAATATGTCAGCACAGTATTAATTTTTTGTTGTTGTTGTTATTTCTATCAAAGTTTTTGTGATATTTGGGCTAAAATAGCTCTCACAACAGTATTTAATGAAGGCTGTAAGAAGCAGGAATATTGTTGCCACTGGGCAACCTCAAATATTGAAGGAAAGGAGAAGCCATTCTAATGCCTGTGTTACAGCTGAACACCATAAATGTCTCAGAGGAGCTGTGAGATCTCTGTCCAAAAGCATCTTGTTTGTTCTTGGATTTTAAAGTTATAAAAATCATGATGCCTTGGAAAAGAAATATGGAATACTGAATTGTGTCTAAAAACCCCCACATTTCCTCTTGTGTTCTTACTATTTCCCTAAAGATGTGTAGAATAAGTAGCTGTTAAATGAAACTGTTTCTACAAGAAAAAAAATGGATTATTCACTTCCAACAGAGTGGTCTGTTTCCTGAAACCGATTGATAGAAACCCTGACACAGGAAATAATCAGCACCAGGAGCAAGTGTATTTGCTAGTGCCTAAATGAGGAAAAGCTAACACCAGTACAAGTGGCCAAAGCAGAATTATTAGAGGCAAGAAAGGTGAATAAATTTCAATAGATGAGGCTTATTTTCATCAGCTGCATTTGGAAAGCTGATGAGACACGATATTACTGCTTTAGTTAAGAGAAAGCAGAGAGATAGGTTAGAGGCAGTGTGGAATACAAGATGAAGTGCAGATTTTACTTATTGTGCTTTATTCCATTCAGAAAAGCTTTCTTCTTAGGCTAAGCTTTGGTTTCAAATCCTGAATTATTTTAGACATAGAAATTGAAACCCTTTTTTAGTGGTAAGCTAAGATTTTCCAAATACTGCTGCCATAATAACAGGAAATAGCAAGGATTAAAATTCAGCATTATTGTCTGAATGAGCTGTCTTTTCAACAGAGACCTAGAACCCCGTTCCAAAGTCCACAGTCCAAGCTGCATTCCCTCATTATGTACTTCCCTAGGTCAAAAGAGGGCACTGTCTCAGTTTACAGAGTAAAGGGTATCCTCTCTGGCTGCCACATAGAAATACAACAAAACCAAAAATTGTCGCCAAAAATTTGCTGAATTCAAGAGTATATGGCTTTGATTTGAAGGAAAATGCAATTGTGCTTGTTCGTTGTGTGGAAATATCACTGGAGCAACCAGTTATGACTGTCATAATTTTCTCTTTTGCAATATTCCTTCCTCCTGGAAAGGAAAACTGCTGTTCTGGAGGAGGTCTGTAGTAATGCATTGTAGCATAAAACAGCAAAGGCAAGTTTTTGTTTAGTTGCCTCACCATTTGTTCCATGTGGTTTGGACAGAGGAGTAATAATGGCTTTATGAGAAATAGTTACTGGAATGTTTCAGTAGAAATGTAATTTTCTCTGTGCATGATTCTAAAGAAATAATGGTGCCTGGCTTGCACACTGATGGCAGTTGTTCCAACGAGGAGGCACTGGCTAATTGTCCCCTCAGAGATTGCTGGGGGGTGACATCTGATACAGGATGTGATGGGTCTGTGCAGGAACATGTGTGTGGAGGGAGCTGAAACAGCCAGTACCTGGGGAGGGGAATGGCAGCTGCTGAGAAGAGCAACAGTGAGATGGTACTGCCCAATTTTTGCTTATTTCTTTTCATTTTATGTCCTTAAATAGTAGCTGCAGGGTCCTTCCTTACTGTGGCTTTTGTGGCTTTGGTTGATGTCTCACAATGCCACAGGCATGAGTGCTGAGCTACAAAGCCAGAATTTGTCAGCATGCTGCCAAAAGGAATTTTCTGCTTACTGGGATGGTGATCTCAAGAACTCATCATACCCAGCTCCTTTTCCAATATTCAGTTAAGAATCTATGGCAAAATATATTCTAAAACTTATATAGATGGCCTTTTGTCATCTGCCTCTAGTAGCTGAACATTTTATTCCTCATGATTCATCTTACTTCTTTGGATATTGAATAACTTCTGCCATATGGGTCCCTAAAAGCATTATTTGTTGAATAAATAAACACTAATTTTTTTCTCCCCTTGCATATCTTCTATTTCTGTTTTATGGGGGGTTTTTTTACACTTTTATTATTTTTGCTGGTCTCATTGGAACTGTCCAACCTGAGCAGTCCTTGAGCTGCTCTATCCAAAGTCAGCCAAAATGCTGCAGGGTACTACCAGAGATACCAGATTTCAGAACTGCTTTTCTGATTTTTTTTCAAAACCATCCCATGTTTGTTTGTAGTGACGTGTGATGAAAAATATACTAGAGGTTGCACAGCAGTAGGGTGTGGGAAGCAGTCATTACCTGATTGAGATTGACTACCTTTGGGCTGCTGCTAGCCAATTATTTTCTGGTTTTGAATTAGATTAGGCTCCTTTTAAATTAGATTAGACTAATTTAAATTGTACAAATATACAACTTTCTATTTTAAATTCTGATTCTGTCCTGCAAAAAATTATTACAGGCATGTACTTTAGCTCAATTTTATGTACTACATAAATTTATCATTTTTACTCCATTTCCCTACTTTTCAGTTAGTATTGCTACTCCAAGAGCAGAACCTGTGCAATCTCACTTAAAATGTCATCTAATTACTCTAATGATCATAATAAAGTACTTCTGTGAAGACAAATGCAAAAGAGCCATGAATACTTCAGTTTAGTAAGCAGTACATCTGAGCTGTAACTTTTATTTACCATACTTACTGGTTTGTTGGGTTTTTTTTTCAAGCAGCAGTTGATGGTATCCTACCATTTTTGATGCTACTCTGTGGACTATTTTTTTGTCCTTTTTTTTTTTTCTTACACATAATAATATGAGAGAAGGAAAAAAGATTTTGAGGAAAGAAGTACCATTGGTTTGGAATGGAAAATAAGGAATGTACATAGAGGAAATCAAATCAATGGGTGCTGATCACAGCAATGCTGGAAGAATATAACAGCAGCAGCACTGGTGCTGTCTGGATGGGGATTGTCAGAGACCAGATTAGATTTGTGACCAAAGGAGCTGGTGCTGAGGAAGGCTGGAAAGGAAAGATTTTCCAGAAACATGATGAGGAAATCGGACCTATTTTATCCTTTGTTCATGGAAACATTGTTTTCTGTGGTAACAGCTTTCTTCTTTAGGATTTTTTTGTTTGTTTGTTTGTTTGTTCATTTTTTATTTCTCCTGTCTCCTCCAGTAGTAATTTAAAAAGATCTGCTTTCTACTAAAGCCTTTAAGTTGAGAAATGACCACATTTTTGAAACAAAGTGATTCATTCTAAGTCCCACCTGTGTTCTACAGGACAAGTGAGATCATTGACCATCACAGCATTTTGTTAAATGTGTCAGGTTGGAACATTCTGTAATGTTGATGGGATCGAGATTGAGTCCCTTCTATAGTTCAGGAAAGCTTTAGGCAGTAAGAATTGGCTGTAAGAGGAAACAGTGCAATTAATGCTCCACCAAAGTAGTTTTCCTGTCCTGACAAAGACTGAAAGGGTCTATAAATAGGTAATTCTGTTGAATTTTTGTAAGAAACAAAAAAATTGGAGAAGCATTTGGATCAGGCTTTCTCAGGTAGTTGCTGCTCAGGCCTTCTGTTTCACTGTGTTACACAAAAGAGCAATGGAAAAGGGCAGATACAGCTGTTGAGGCAATTAATTTATGATGGAATTTTACTAAAGAGGTTCCTGGAAACCAGAAGTGTGAGTTTCACTGAGGGGCAATAAAGAAAAAATACTTCAGTGAATTTTAAGTAATGATTTCAAGACAGTCATAATATTTCATTAAGTCCATCTCTTTAGAATCTTGGCAAAGATTAATTCCTTGAAAGTATATTCTACTTAAGAACATGTCATATCTATCATAATGAAAGATGAATCTTTCACTATAAAACATATCTTCACTAAGGTACAAGAAAGGCAGGGAAACTGATTTTCTCTGTAAACATTTGAATGCATAAAAGATTAAAATAACAGATTAGGAGCACTACTGGAAGCAACTTCAATTTACTTTGGGTTATGGTTGGCTTGGTTGATGTTGGTATTTTCCATTAGCTTGCATTCTACTGCTGTGTTATAATAATATATAAAATCAATGATCATTCAGGATAATAAAGAATAGGGACACTTTTTTGAAACACTTGTGATTGCATGTAATGTTAAACTGCATACATACCATGCATACAATTTTGTTTCCTCGTATCTGTGCAGTTCTGTCTTTTCAGTATGGGTTATTTGGGACTTTGGCCACTAAAGAAAGTGGTGGAAGTTTGTCATTCCAATTGCTACCCCTCCCTGTTTGTCTTCAAGCTGATTTTCACTGGCAAAATGATGTTCTGTTGTTTTAACCCCACATTCAGTGTAGCATGATCCTGAAGTTCCACTTCCTACTTTTCTTCACCAAAAGTGAAAACAGTCTCACATTTTCCTTGTGAGTGCTGCAGAATCATGGGGTTTTTTTGCTGTGTAGTTTCACTGTCTTTTATGCCCTTGACCTTCTGTGAGGACATCCACATTTTTGCTACTAAAATGTCAAACCAAATGCATTAAACCAATCTTCAACAAGTGTGTCCTTTCAAGAAAATTGAAATCTGATGTTGCATAAGCTGGGAGAGGTGGGCAGAAAGTTGTGCCAGTTCATGCTGAGCAGGTTTGAGCTTAGGAGCCTCAGGCTTTGCCAGTCAATGCCTGGGCATCCACCAGAATTATATTCCCAGGATCTCCCTTCCCATTCCAATGGATTTTCTGTGCATAATTAATTCATGGACAAAACCCCCAAAGTTTTCTAGATCAGCTTCATTATCTATGGTCCTATCTGTTCTCTGTTTATTGAAAAATAAAGTACATTACCTTTCTGTTCAGTCTCAGTGTTATCAAAATTTATCTCTAAATTTACCAGGACCTAAAGCCCCCTGGCTGTAGGTAGCAATTAGAAAAATAGGTTTGGACAGGAGCACACACAAACACCTGTAAGTGTCAACATTCACAGTCTTGGTTCTTTTCATTAAAATCTCTGCTTTTGTTGATACTAATTTTAAACTTGTATGATTTTAAAGATTAAAAGCCTTTTTCTAATCAAGAGGTTTTCTTGCATCTCTAAACATTGGTGGTCATCACAAATTCCTGTTTGCCCTTTTGAGACATGATCTGAACACTGATTTGACAAAACTGGAGTAATTTAAGATATTTTATATGCTGCAGTTTTTTTTGCCTCAAAGCTGATCATTTATCTGACATCACTGGGGAATGGGTTGTGTCTACTTCCTAGAAAGATTTTTGTTTTGCAAACCCAGGCTAATTAAAAGTCATATATAGAAACATTGCTCCCATGGAGGGCTGTTGCAGTAGAAGATAAAAGAAGAGAGATGAAGAAAAGCAGAAATTAAAAATAATTAGAAAATTTTAGTATTGTTTGGTGTATTTAACAATTTTGAGGTTGTGGCGTGCCAGCACGCATATAAATAGGATTGGTGTTGTTTGGAAAATTAGACTGTCAAAAGTGCTGTGCTTGATGATTCAGAGTATAAGTGCAAGTTGGTTTCTTTCTGCTCATCAAAGAGAAAAGAAGTCCTAATAGAGAATAATAATAATAATTTAAAAAATCTGCATATTGTTTTGAAGGTTTTTTTCTTTTTCCTCCTAAAGTTTGCTTCCAGTCTGATTTCCTGTGTTTATTGTCTCTTTTCCCCAAGGGAGATGCATTAGCAAAGCGTGGCTGTGTGATGGCGATATTGATTGTGAGGATCAGTCTGATGAGGATAATTGCGAGGGCTATTTGTGTGGACCACCAAAATACCCTTGTGCTAATGATACCTCCATCTGCCTACAGCCTGAGAAGCTCTGCAATGGGAGAAGAGATTGTCCTGATGGATCTGATGAAGGCGATCTTTGTGGTACTTCTTTCAGACACCTTTTTCTGATTGTTCATGATACTGTCTCTTGTGATGCCTCCTGCTGAGAAAAAGGTTCCCGTGCTGAAATCTCAGCACTAGAGCCTATGTGAGGATTTTTGTTTAGTTAAAATCACTGAGTTTATGCTTGAAGTTTTAGTTTTCTTCAAGTAAGGCAAAGGGGATGAGTCTTTCATTTTCAAACCCCTCAAAACATTTCTGGGGGTGAACAATTTAAAGGGCATCGATGTGTAGGAAAGCACTTCAGCTCATTTGCAGTTCTCCAACTACAAAAGCTTGAGTTTGTACCATAGAATGGTTTGGCTTGGAAGGCACCTGAAAAGTCATCCCATTCCAACCTCCTGCTTAGGCAGGAACGCTTAGGCCAGGTTCCTCCAAGCCTCTTTCAACCTGGCTTTGAACACTTCCAGGGATGGGGCAGCCACAGCTTCTCTGGGAAATGTGTGCCAGGGCCTCAGCACCCTCAAAGTCAAAAATTTCTTCCCGATGTCAAATCTAACCAGTTCTCTGTCGATTTGAAGCCGCTCCTCCTTGTCCTGTCACTGCAGGCCCTTGCCCAAAGTCCCTCTCCAGCTCTCCTGGAGTCCCTTTAGGCCTGGAAGGGGCTCTGAGGTCTCCCTGGAGCCTTCTCTTCTCCAGGTGAACTCTCCCAGCTCCCAGACCGTTTGCAGAGCAGAACTGCTCCAGCCTTCAGAGCATTTTTGTGGCTTTCCCTGTACTTGCTCCAAAATGTCCCCATCCTCCTCGTGTTGGGGGCCCCAGAGCTGGATTCAGTCCTTCAGGTGAGGTCTCACAAGAACAGAGGGGAAGAATTTCCTTCTTTTGAGGTCCAGCTTTATTTGATGCAGCCCAGGACACTTTTGGCATTCGGGGCTGCAAGCTCACATTTCCTGCTCATGTTGTACTTCTTGTCCACTAACACCTGCACTTCTTCCTCCTCCTCAGGGCTGCTTTCAATCCATTATTTCCTCACCCTGTATTTGTGATTGTCCTGACTCACTGCAGGTCCTGGTGTTCAGCTTTTTGAACTTCAAGTTGTTTGCACAGGCCCCACTTTTCAAGCCTGGCAAGGTCCCTCTGGATGGCATCTTTTCCCTCCTGCATCACTCACACAACTCTGTCTCATCAGAAACTTGCTGAGGGTGCCCTCAGTCCCACTGTCCCTGACACTGATAAAGGTGTGAAACAGTTCCAATCTCAACAATGACTCCTGAGGACCACCACTTGGACATGGAGCTTTGCTAAAATCTTGAAGGCTTGCAGTAAAGCTACCAGATGAATGGTTGCACATCAGATAATTTTAAAAAAAACAAGTACAGCAATCTGGTTTAGAAATACAAAGTTTTGTTTGCCCTCTTTGGAGATCTTTGTAGGTGTTTGAGTTGACTTTACTATATACAACATAACTGACAGCTTTTGCAGCCCTTAATTATTGTTTTTTCATGTTATTTCAGACGAATGTTCACTTAACAATGGTGGATGTAGCCATCAGTGTTCTGTGGTTCCTGGAGGAAGGATTGTGTGCTCCTGCCCTGCAGGATTCAATCTTACTACAGACAACAAAACTTGTGAGATTATGGATTACTGCACCAAGCACCTGAAGTGTAGCCAAGTTTGTGAACAGCATAAAAATACTGTCAAGTGCTCATGTTATGAAGGCTGGAAGCTCAGTAAGGATGGAGAGAGTTGTGTTAGTACTGGTAAGTTGAAATTTGGTGTTCAATATTCAATGTTCAATATTCAGGATGTTAATAGCTGTGATGGCCGTTTACTGAGAGCTTCTTTGACTTTTTAATTTTTTTTTTCTATATAAGCAACACACAGTATTGTCCAAATGTGAGGTTGGTTGCAATCTAAGGACTCACAAAGACTGTCTTGATATAGAAAGGGGTATTGCAATATTAGGCTATTGCTAACCTAAGAATGCTAATTCCAGATGTTTCTAGGAATGTTAATACGGTATAATTCTGAAATTGTTTGAAGTTTTATACAGTTATAGTGTACAGTTAATATACATGTGTATAAATGTATATATACAATTTTACATTCAGTGTGGGGATTTTCTATGTATTTTTAAGAAATGGGTCAATCATGATATTGATCAGTAATGGTTGAGGGTTCAGAAGGGTAATTTTTGAATGTGCAACTGTATGCTGCCTGTTAGCATTCGATATTGAAGCTGTTTTTTCCCCTAAGGCATTCTGGCACTTGTTTTTTGACAGCAATAAGAGCCTGCTCAGCTCACTAATCAAGGTGAAAATCAACATGAGCCAAAACAGGAGGGGGGAATGTATTCCCCTCATTGTTCACTGTTAATATGTACTGAAGTATCACTTGGAAACTGTGTTAGGGTGTGTTTTTCAGCTGCAGTGTTGTGTGTAAAACACACAACACTGTGCAATATAAACTGTTATCACACACTTACCTCCCTGATAGGAATTTAAAAATAGTACTGCATTTTCCTTCTAGATTTCCATAATTCAGTTTTCTTTGATTCAGGATTCCTTGATAATTTTATTCTATATTATCTCTATTTCTTCATAGAGTTTTTGGTACTCTGAACAGAAATATCTTCCAAATTGTCTTTTGCTTATTTGGACGTTTCACAATTCAGTAAATAAGATTAGTGTATTCTTTATTTATTCTTATTCTGCAGTGATTGCGGGTAAAGTTTGTGCTTTATGTCAGTGCCTTGGTTTGGTTCTCAATGACTTTTGATCAATTTGATTTGCTATGTTATGGATATTTCCAGTAATTGACAAAAGTACATTCTTACTAGGTTAAAGAAATGAGAGGATTAAAAGAATTTAAGACAGTGTTAGCAACTCATATGAGGAAAGCTTGAAACAAACTTTAAACTAAATCAGGTAGAAATGACCAATATTTGGAAACTAAACGGGGAAAAAAGGGAAGTATCCTCAATTGTACTCTAAAATAAGAGGAGTGAGACTACAGTTTCTCAGGTTTCTTAAGCCCATGAGATATTTCTGCCTAATGTTTACTGGTGTTGGTGAGAATCTGAAGTTACAAATTGATTTCTCCAGATTTTTTTTCAAACAATGTAATACTAAATATATGATCTGAGACCTGTGATGTCAGCTGATGAAAAATGATACCCTTCTTTACAAAGTGTAATGACACTACCCTAATGCCATCAAAGCTGTGACAAAATTATTCCATATTAAATATGGCATGTGCTTTTAGAGGCACAAATCATCTTGGCCCTTTTCAGTTTATTCAATTCAAAAGGCATGGGAAGTTCTCTGGAGGACAGATCCTCTGACACTCCAGTTGTTGATTGTGTGAAGGGTATTTTAGGAAAGTGAGAACAATTTTGGTTTCTTTTGAGAATCTGCGAAATTCAAAATGTCCCCATCATTTAAGTCTCTGGGCATGAGATCTTGAATGAACTTAGAATGAAGAAAAAACTTTTATATAATACTATTACAAATAAAGTTCAAAGTGACTTTATGAAGATAAGCTGTCCCCCAAATGCCAAACTGCTATTTGAATAATTTCAGTTGTTATGAAGTAATTCTTAGAACAGCCATAGTGATTTAGGATGCCTTGAACCAGGAGTAGGTGTCTATTCTATTAGAATAGTAACTTATAATCTTTTTCCCAGAAGAAAAAATGAATTACTCTGAAGAAAATGAGAACATTGGCCTTTAGCCTTTTTTTTTCTATCTGAAATAACATTTTCCTATGTATAAGAAACATTTCAGCAGTACACAGCAATAACATGTAGAGTTAGTATGCTACGTATTTTCAGAATATGGTAAAGACATTTGTGAGCCCATTAGAATGGGAATGTGAGTGCTGAAAATGCAGGAATTATGTGATTCTAACTTCTTTTCCTGATTGCATTTCAGTATCAAAAAGTGTGTTTGTCAGTGGAATCTAATGAATTGCCAGGGAAATATGAGTTACAGAATAATAAGTAGATAGAATTGAAATGCTTGAATTGAGCAGTTCTTCTCTTTCTAGTTTCTTTTTCAACACCTTTTTTTACTTTCCTCTGTTGTATCTCATTTCTACTTATGTTGTCTTCATTTCTAGAGGGTTTTAAGCATTGTCTTTTTTCTCTTTCAGTTTCTTCACTTTCCATGTCTCTTGTTTTCATTTTGTTTGCTTGTTGCTGTTCTGGCATTGTTACATTACTGATTTCCCAAACATTAAATGTTTCCTTTAGATTTAAATTTGTATTGATTGAGCTAAGAGTGTGTTACAGAGCTCCATTATTCAGATGGAAAGTCAATACAAATTATGTGTTTTCATACTCGTGTTCCTGGTTTCTCTTGGAACACATTTCAAAATAAGTTGTGCTGATATATTGCACTTGCTCTTTTTAAATGATAATAAGCATTCAGAAAAAAACAACTGTTCTTAAATGATATTTAAATTTCATGTTTACATTCAACCTCTCAGACTTTGGTATAATAAATGTTAGATGAGCTCAGAAACACTTAGTTTAAATTGACAGTCAGCCTTTCCTAAGCAGTGGAAATTTTTATATCACCTCATATATATCTATACCTATATCTATCTATATATATATATATAGATATCTCTCCTTTTTTTCTTTTTTAAGAGAATGGTATGCCTGTCTGTTTTATCTGTCTTAGCTGGTTTGAAACTCAATTTTGCTATAATTTCCAGATACCTTTCAATACTAAAATGGAGAGGGGAATAGTCCAATCCTCTCTCTGAGCTGCGTCAAAATTTTAATAAAGGGTTTTTTTCAGAATCTTTATGAAGTTATTGTTTTTCTTTGAGGTCATTTTCATAAAAGCACAGTGTAGATTGTTACTTGTGCTGCTGTTGCTACAGCAAGCTTTAATCAAACAATTAGGTTCAGTCAGATTTTTTCCTAAGAAAGAATTTTAAGTTTAACCCACTGGAAAATGTGAGGCATTATTCTTTATGGAGTCTTTTTTGATAGCATTGTTTGAGCTGTTTTCCTCTATCAGAGGGTTTTTTACTGTTTTTCATGTAGTTTTTACTTGATTTGCATCATATACATAACCTTTATGGTAAAATGTTTGAGACATTTATGAAATCAGAAAAATCATACATTTCTGCACTTTCTCTAACAAATTGTTAACAGTTAATTTTCCTGAAAGTTTTGAAGAATGTAGTCAATAACCATTGTATTGATTTGAGACTACAGAAATGCTTTTAATTGGTTTGCAGAATAAAAAATATTGGCTCTCAATTTCTAGAAGATGAATCAGAAAAATAATATCAAATTTTTGGGTTTATTGGGTGATTGAAGCATAATAAAATTTAAAAAAAATATTTGATTGAGCCTGAAAATTCCAATTCACTGTAATGTAGTTGATTTTATAGAGCCATTGAGTGTTCAGGTTGGAAGGAAGATCAAAGCCCAGCTAATACTGCTGCTGTTTATCTGCTTTCCAAGACCTTCAGGACTCCTTCAGTGCTAAACTCCAAGTTTCCCAGGGGTGAAATGTTTTGTTGACTCACTCTCCAGAAGATTTTTGTTTTTCTGGTCTTTCTGAGTCTTCCTGGTCCAGTTTAAGCCTTTAATCCTTGCCCTACTTGTTATTTATACAGAAAACAGGATTTTTCCCGTTTTCAATCCATAAGCCTTTTATGTCTTAAGGGAATTTTATTCTCATAATCTTATTCCAGTTTTTTAGACTAAGCAGTTCCAGATTGTTCCTTTTTCTCTTGCAGGCCATGATTTCCAGGCCTCTGGAACACCTGCTCGTTTCCTCTTGTATTTCTGTTCTGATTCACACTCTTCAAGAGCTGTGTTCAGAGGAGGCTACAGTGTCAGCCAAGCCTAGGGTTTTGTTGTCTTTATTTCAATTGTAAATCCTGTCAAGATCCCATTGAACTTTAATCCTTTTCATAAAGATAATTTGCACTGTAGGTTATTTATCTTCAACTCTACTTGCTCTACTTTGAATGAAAAAAAACAATCCAACATAGCACACATTTATTAGGTTCCTTTTTCTTCCATTGTGTTTTTAATTACTGAGAAATACAAGAAAACCTACTGGTGGGGATTATGACTTGTGTTCCTATTGCCCAAAAAACACCACAGATCAGTGGCCTCCTGCATAGCAGCTGCCAATTTATCAGAATTTGGGAAGTGCCATTAAAGGGAGTCTCAAAATCAGATAACTGGTGCTTGTGAAACAACCACTAATGCCAGTGGTCCTGTCCTGCACTAAATTATTTAACCACTGCAGAGCTTGAAAAATTTGCTTTGCAGAAAGTCATTCATTGCTTTAACAAATAGGAGGGTTATTTGGAGAGCTCAGGCCAGAGTGTGAACAAGTGCTTCAGGAGCAGAAACACAGCTCTGCTGATTGGCCTGAAACACCACAGATAATTTGGATAGTTTGGTCTGTGTGTGCAGTGGGCATCAGGGGAAGAGGAGCTGCAGGAGGAGGTGAACAGGGAAGTGTTCAAGAGATAAACTGGGTATTTTCAGAGACTCTCAGCAGCCTTGAGAAGCAGGAGTATCGCCTGTTGCCATAAACTGCCAATAATCTTTTACATAAGAAGTTTAATTGTATGGAAAGCAAACCTCCCAGTATAATCTGTGTTTCACTCTAGGAGAGGGAACTCAGAGTGTTTGGGGGGGAACTTCCCCACAGAAAAAGATTGCTGTGAAAAAAAATCAAAGTGATATACTGAGTGGATTCAACAGTTTATAGAATCCATTTTGTCTTCCTTCTTTGTTTCATTAACACAGCTACTTGCTTGAAAAACATTTCCTAATCTATATAAGAACTATAATAAAAAATCAATTTCACAGCATGGTTGACCAGTCTGATCATGTTTACAGATATTTTTATGCACTTTGATATCAACTCACAGGCAAAAATCATGCAGTATTAATTCAGTTACAATGGAAGGAGAAACTCATTGGTAGCTGGATTTGTGATGACATGTATCAGTAAGCACATCAAATGTTCATTTTCTTGCTTGTTAGTTTGACATGAGGGGTTTTTTTAAGCACTTCATTGAAAACACAAGGTATACTCTATATTCAAAAGTTGCTTTATGTGTTAGCAAATTTTTTCAGCTATTTGGCCTTTGAAACAGTCTATATTTTAATGGTTTCATTTTTCTGAACCTTTTGAGAAGCAGATTTTAAATTTGATAAAGTGACTTTTTAAAGCTCTAATTATGGACTCATTGTGCTAGAGCTAAAAAATGCAGTTCAACATTTGAGTCTGATATTCCCAAATTTAATGTCTAATATCTCTAGTTGGGATCAAAGATAATGCTAGAAGGGAGAGTTAAGAAGTCTGTTGGATTGAAAAAGTAATTGAAAGACTCCTTATCAAAAGATGAATTGTTTTAATCATCTCTTTCTCTTGATAAAGTATTCTGTTGTTCACCTTCCACTTGTCATTTATATCAATTTGTAGCAATATCTTTTTTATTATTCCTTTGAAATGTTTAATCTTTGTCTTCCAGATCCATTTGAGGCTTTCATAATTTTTTCTATTCGACATGAGATCAGAAAAATTGATCTCCACAAGCGTGACTACAGCCTCTTAGTTCCTGGTCTGAGGAATACCATAGCCCTGGATTTTCATTTCAGTCAGAGCTTGCTGTACTGGACAGATGTGGTGGAGGACAAAATTTACAGAGGCAAGCTCTCTGATACTGGAGGTAAGGATGGAATCTTCATTTTCTCAACAGCAAGAGCACCAGTTAGAGGGTGTTAGACCTGATCAGTCGTAACTGAGCTGCCATTCACTGAAACAGAATTTATGATGGAATTCTGCCTCTGAAAAGGGATGTATCGAGGTTGTACTTCATTTCCAGGCAGAAAAAACCCTTTAGTTATCAAAGTTTCCTTTTGCAGTATGCTCTAGGGGGAAGAAAATGACAAATGCAAAGAACTGGTGTTTCTTCTTGGTCCAATGAGTGCAAAATTGATTCCTTTACTTTTTTTTTTTTTAACTTTATCTTCACCTTATTAAAAAAGTTTAAGAATTTATTGGATGTCTGATTAATTATCTCCTCTCACTAGGTGAAGATTCTGCTCCAAAATTTTATAGCATCCAGAAAGACTTTTTCTTTGCTCTGGTGACATAATTATGGCCTATAACTCAATATAACCTCATAATATATACAAAAGAGTTTCTATAAAATGTTCTTTGTTGAAGTGTATGTTCCAGCACTATCACCTAAAAGGAAAACCCCAAATAATCCAGAATTCACTGCAAGAACATCTGATAAACTTCTGAATACTCTACCAGTCTCTACATCAGTTCTTTAAAAATCTCTTTTTTTTTTTTTTTTTTTTTTTTTTTTTTTTTGGTTTGGTTTGGTTTGGGTTTTTTGGTTTGTTTGTGTTTTTTTTTTTTTCTTTTTTCTTTTTTTTCCCTTTTCTTTAAGGTGTCAGTGCCATTGAGGTCGTGGTGCAACATGGGCTGGCCACTCCTGAAGGTCTGACTGTAGATTGGATAGCAGGAAACATTTACTGGATCGACAGCAACCTGGACCAAATTGAAGTGGCAAAACTCGATGGCACTTTGAGGACAACACTAATAGCTGGAGCTATGGAGCATCCAAGGGCCATTGCTTTGGACCCCAGATATGGGTAATTATAAATTATAAAAACTTTTTTTTTGCTTGTTGTAAAGTATTTTAAAGATGCTTAAATATGATATTTGTTTCATTTCCTCTTTTGCTGTGAGTTATGGTTTCTAACTTAGATATGATAAAGAATCCATTATTAGTGTGTTTTTTCTAGGTGAAAAGGACTAAAAGAATAAGTCAGGAGCTACAGGGATCTTTTTGTTGGCAAATTAATTACCTTGCCGTGCCATTTATATTTTTTCAATGTGGATGATAACTGTAGCGTTTGATCTAACATTTCTGTGTGATTAATGGACAGATTTAGGTGATTCTTCTCACTTAGAGACCAGGTTTTTGGGTTTTTGTTTTGGCCTTTTGTGGGGTGGTTTTTTTGGTGGGTTTTTTGGTTGTTGTTTGGTTGGGGGAGTTTTTTGTGGGTTTTTTGTTTTTGTTGTTGTTGTTTGTTTCTTTCTTTTTTATTTCATTTGTGGTTTTTTTGGTGGGAGTATAAAAATACAGCTTAAATGTTACTGGAAGCCCAATGGCTGAGTGAGGTAAATGCCACCTTTTTTGTTTGGTTTTCATCTCTAAAGTGGAGATAATGCTTGCCAGCTCCTGACAGGATTTTTTCTACCTATTCATTAAGGGTATGCTCTAAACCAGAATGTTATGTATATTCAATAGATCCATCCTCTTCCCAAAATTATTGCTCTTTCTGAGAGGGGGAAAAAACCCTAAACAAACAAAAAACATTCAGAAAAACACAACAAACACAACAAGCCACCAACCACAATTAAATGTGGCCAAAAATAACACAACTGACATTTTCAAAGTCATGATATTTAATTTTGCTTAGGAATTTGCTACGGTCTGTCATGTGTCTTCACTGAATATTTCTCTCAGAAGCAAAGCTGTGAACATAAACATAAAGATTGATAAAGGTCCCAAATTCTGGGACTTAAATTGTGAATTAGAATGTATGTGCTTTAATGATTAAGGCTTTTGTCTCCTCAACTGAGATGTTAGAAAGTTTATTTACAGTGTGCATTGCTTATCTATAAAGATCTTTAAAAAGAGGCATCCTGTTGGCAGAAAAACTGGCAGAGAAGTTGTTCAAATTAAATGGTTGGGAGGAAAAAAACCCGACAAATCACCACTCTTCTTGAAACTGAAGGCTTAATCTGCCTTTTGAAGAGCTAGAAGCAATTGATGCTACATTGTTAGAAGTCAGGGAAGAAAAAATCCCTCAACATAGACAGGAATAGCTCCTCAATCCTTTCACAAATGAGTAAGAATAAACATTGGTGATTCAAGGAAAGGGTTGTGTTAGGAGAGCACAAATCCTACGTCCCAGTGCAGGCAGAGCTGCACTCCAGCCTGCAGAGGGGCTGAGCAGGTG